>CAJNOP010000015.1:555148-690269 GCA_905250075.1 Rotaria sp. Silwood1
GACCGAATTTTTTAAAATTTCTAACCGAACCGACCGTAACCGAAAAAGTCTCTAACCGAACCGAATGTAACCGACCGAATTCTCTAAAAATCTCCAACCGAACCGATTTCGGTTACGGTCGGTCGGTTCGGTTCGGTTAAAAACCGAACCGGTCCCATCTCTGAAAGCTATCTTTATCATGTCGTCAGATAAGGAGAGAATTTCACATCTTCAAACATTCATACTTGCAATTAGCTATGGAAAATTCTCTTGTTGGAAATAGAAACATGGACAACAAATATCGTTAGAATGTTGACGACGATGTTTTCATCTTAATTCGACTTCTCTAGTAACATCTTCACCGGATTTTACGGTTGGTGTAGAGGCCTTGAGTTCATCTAGATCTACACCCATAATTCATCAGTATTGAGCAATTTTAATTCCATAACTCTACACGACGGTACATTCCAAGGTCGAAGATTCCGGTCACCGAATCCTGCGGGAAAACTCCGGAAGTCGCCGGAACAAGTTGACAGTATTCCTGCCGGAAAATTTTCGGATTTTTTCCGATGACTTCCGGACAACTTGCTGCAGGGAAGGGGAGAAATTTGACCGAAAGTCCGTGAAAAAAAACTCGAAAATTTTCCGACCGGAATACTGCCACCCTGTTCGGACGACTTCCGGCGTTTTCCTGCCGGAACTTGGCCGTACTTCTCGACCTGGGTTAGGAAAATTCATCATAGCTTTTAAACTGATAGATGTGATCCTTATTTGATCATGTTAATTCTTAGAGCTGTTAGCTTTAATATATATAGTATACTTACTCTAGTGAATATATTTTTGACCATGTTTTGCTAATTTATGACTCCACTCCTTATCTTTAAATCAACAATAAAGTCGTACCTTTCAAGAGTTTTATAAGAAGCCTAAGTTACTTAATGCTATTCTTCCTCGTGTTTATAGTTTTTTATATATTTGCGCATATTTATATACACTGTATATCTATATAGATGTTTGCTCTTGATATCATCTCGCCTACGGCAAAAAGTGAAATCATTTCTGTTCGAAAGCTAATCAAATTCGCACAGCCGAAAGAGTGTAGATTCTTCTGTTTTTTTCTATTTTGTTTCGTTTTTTCTGTCGATGGTGTTTTGTCCGTTTTATCTTAAACAAATTCTTTTCACAATATATCATATATCTACTACTTGAGAATGTCAAATACGTCTCTTACTGCATTGATGATAAGGAAAATGGTGAATGAATACCTGCTTTTCTAGTGCAATGAAAATTGTATGTTATAACCATTAATGAAATAATTCGTTTTCATTTTTTTAGTGCCTTTTCGATTTTTTCTCATGCATAAACTGAAATACTTTTATTCTACGATCTTACGACGTCATCTCTTTTGATGAAGAGTCAATTACATCTCGATAATCTTGACATCACTTCAGAGTTTGCTTGAGGTTGAGAACACACTGGGAAACACGTTGAAGTACATGCTGTTCCCAGTTATTTTCATGATATAAGTATATTCTCAGAATGAACAGATAGATGATTAATAGCTTTGCATGATAGATAGAACTGCCAAGAATTTATAACAATGGATGTCACTCTATCTCTCATCATTCTTTGTCACCTCCAAATTTTAAGTGCCTATTGATGAATAAAAAACAGACAATGTATGCGTAAGAAAAAAAACAATCATGTCAAACAAAGACAATGAATAAGAATACCAAAGTAGCTTGTATAACTACAGCTGGAAAGAAAAGAAACTAGCCATGCATGCGAGTTGAAGATCAAATATCTATTGATACAAAAGTCATGTGCTATAAGTTGAATGTCGAATAAGAGCTCTTGAGAGCATATTTACATTGATCGTAAGCTCTTCATGAACATTGTCTGTGCGAAATGATGATTTAATATAAAAAGAATTAGAAACAAAGAAAAAACAATTGCATAACAAAATTTCTTTTAATTGAAAAAGAACTTATTTTCCTGAATCAAATCTGTTAATCTGAAGTCAATTCCACTCATTCATATTTATCATCGTTAATACATATTTGCCCTCTCAGTGAGTTCTAATAAAGCAAAAAAATGTTGTCTGATTAAGAGCAACATCAGGCTCGGAACAAAATAGTATATACACATTTCAGTGAGAGAAATTTCGCTTTAGAAAAATTCAAATATGTTTCGTTCTCTGCTGATTTAGATACTATCCATGTTCTAATTCAGGAAAGTTTATAAAGCAAATATAGCAAAGATAGAAAAAAAGCATTCAATAATTTTTTGAGGTAAGACTTCTGCATTGCTTCTCATTTCAATACAGATAACTATTCTTTTTCTTGTAAATCTATCTAGTAAGTGACAATACTTTCGTGGACTTAAAAATTGTATTGAGACAGAAAATGTTAGGCATTACTTGATCTACTATCATGTTTGCTTGACAATTTTTTTCTCTGTGCCGCATGAATAATATATCTTTGCTGCATCGACAATTATCAAATAGATCTACGAGATCTATGAATAATGAACAATGTCAAATACGAAAATACATTAGATAAAGTCAAAAAATACTATTTTATCATACTGTAAAAATGTACTGTGAACAGATTTGGATTTTCTAAGAAATTCGATTCTTTTTCAATAGTGGTCTATGAATTCCCATGCACTATTCTTACTATATGCGAGTACATTAATTAATAGTTTGTAATTCCAGATTTTCGAGTGAAAAAAAAACAGCAGGATTCGATTAGTTCAAGAGAGTTCAATAAAACTAACTCATTGTCAACTCTGTTTTTACACAATAAAACCAGAGAATTCTGTATTTGAATGTTCATTTTATTTTCGGATTCATCGAACTTCAGATATCAATGCAATGTAATGAAACAGCGAACGAAACAAAGAAGATCTCGATTTACATTTCACTGTTGTTACAAATGATAACGTTTTTCTATTGACCAGCGAAAATGATTTGCATACTATAGAAAATTTCCATTAGATTTTTTGCTCAAAATTTCACGTAAAACCTACCAACTTAGGAACACGTGTGGAATGGTGAAAAAGTGACGTAAAAATAGAAATAAAAATCTACTATAGTGATAGGCTAGCACAAAACAATATTTCATGAAGAAAAAATAGTTCAAAACAGAATTTCAACAACAGCTTTTAGAATAAAACGCTATTTATGTAATTAAACGCATTGTCTTTTATTTATAAAAGGCTTTTTTCTCTCCCATCAACCGTTCTTTTATAACATGATGCAAATGTATTGGATTTTATGAATCTGAACGTTTTTTCTACAACCTTCTTTTAATTCAAACAACGAATCTTTTACAAACACGTTAAAGAAGCATGAAAAATGCAGTTTTTGGAGAGGAGGCATGAGTTATATTGCAGTTTTTGAAGAGGAGGCATGAGTTATATCGCAAACAAGTTAAATTAATATCTGAATTCGTTTTTTTTAGTAAAAATGTCTTTTTACGAAATAAAAATCTGGTGATATATAAAGAAACGTTCGTCATGCCACACTCAAAAATATATTGCTTAAAAAAGCTTCTGTCAAGATAAATTTTATGGCTATGACGCAGCAGAATCTATTCGAATATTAGGAAAGAAAGAAATAGTTGTATAACACAGTACAAGAGCAAATTTTTAAAGCTATAAATAATATGATACTAATGTAAAAATGCTTAAATATATTTTCAATGCAGCGATTCTTTATACTGTGTTTTAGAGAATTTTTAACTGAATTTCTAATGATCTACAGTTAGAGCTTGATAGCCATTTAGCCTAGTATCAAGTCACTTAAAGAGATTGTTTTTGTAGAAAAAAAAAGTACTGCATCTTTGTTTATCACCATTAAAATACTTTGCGCATATTTTAGCCCAATTTCTTTTTTTTTATTACTAACTTTTTCTATAAGTTGCCGAGAAATATTAATTGCTGTGCTCTCAATGAAATCTCGAATACTTTTATAATCCACTCATTCGACCAATAATGCACTTAAACATGCGTAGCTTTTTATTCTCTCCATAGGCAATTTATGTCTAATACAGATAACAATTATCCTTCATTTTTATTGTCCTCTTTTTTGTTTCTTTATATCTTACACTAAATAACTTCTGGTCCTTCAACAACCGAATTAATGCATTGTAAAAATACACATAGATGTCGTTTTTCTTTCTAAGCCCTATCTCTCTAATTTATGAACTTATAGTGTTATAAAAATGATATTGCTTCCAAAAATCATGGATGTATATATCCCTGGAAAACAAAAACGGGAATCTGTATTTTGAATATATCGTCACTATAAAAACATATTTTTTTGTAAAAGAATAATACCCTATTTTGAAAGCCCGCGGAATATTCTATCATCCTGTATATTTATATTTATATTTTAGTTTTTATTTGTGAATTACGAAAATAAATTGAGTACAACGAAGGCACCCTCATGTCCAGATTCCCATGAACTTGATTTTGTCACTGTGATCAAAATAAGTTTTTTGAATTTTTCATCACCCTAGAATTATTTTTTTGAAAGAACAATTATATATTTTGGTAGCGCCTGAAATTCTCTATCTTTCTCTATAGTTGTTTACTGTCTTGCACTTATCTATTATCAAAACAATTTAAGACCAATGAAGTCATCTCAACTGACAATTTCGAAAAAAATCCGCAATTTGTCGCTAATTTTTTTTAAAATTTTCTCCGTTCAATTTAGGATTGATCAACAAGGATATTTAAATATTACCCAATTTATTATTCATTATAAAGACATAGGATCAGACGAAAATATATAGGATGATGGAGAATTTGAAGCTCTATCAGAATGCGTAATTACTTTTGTAAAAAATTATTTTCCTTGTACTTATAGTTTGAAAAAGTATACTACACACAAAATTTTCGATAGTGTCAGTTGAGATGACTTCATCGTTCTTAAATTATTTTGATAATAGATAAGTGCAAGACAGTAAACAACTATAGAAAAAGATAGAGAATTTCAGGCGCTATCAAAATATATAATTGCTCTTTCAAAAAAAAATAATTCTAGGGTGATGAAAAATTCAAAAAACTTATTTTGATCACAGTGACAAAATTAAGTCCATCCCAAGTAAGCACAAGACGGGCTAAATGACGCATCTTTTTTCTAGTCATGTCGCCCGTCATGCCTAATCTTTATCTCAAATTCGACTAGTACATGACTAGTCCAAGAGTGGTGGGCGTTATGAAGCCCCGTCTAAATCATATGATTGACGGGCGATATTATACGTGTCTAGTCTAGTCGTTTTTTGAAAAAGACTCGTCCAGGACTGGGCTGAAGTCGGTTGATACAGAAAGTTATTATCTAATATGCAGACTAGTCCTAGACGAGGACTTTTTGAGACAAAGACTAGTCAGGACGGATGACAGGATGCGCGTCCGAAAATGATTTAAACTTGAAAAAGTAAGGACGTCTGGCACAGTATAGAACGAGTTGTAACCCTACATAGTGGACGAGTCCGGTCTATTCTAAATGGAAATATATAAGGATGGAGATTAGATTCGAACATGCATACAATGTATCACTTACCCGTCGTTTAGACCACTGAGCCATATGATCAACAGATCTACTTCTGCATGTTCATGCTCATTCTAAGATGCTATTTAATATAGTTTTACTCTATGTTTTCTTCATGTTCTCATATGAATAAAAATTATCTTTTGCAGAATACGAGATCATTTAGACAACATTAAACAAAATAAATTTTAAAAAATTTTATAGTTTTTTGAGAAATACCTTTTCATTATTATCGACGAGGAATAATTAGTTGCATACAAAAAATAAATTTTAAATGGAAAAATAAAACACTATTTATTTTATAAATTAACTAGATTTTTTCACATCATGACGTAGTTTAGTGTGAAATTTAAATTGCCGCCTATCTTCGATTAACAGTTAAATTAACTTTGATTCATTTAAATTTATATTGTTCCAGTTAAAATTGTTAGAATTTATATTTAAAATAAATAATATAAAATTGTGATTTAAAAAGATTTAAATTATTTTGAATATGTTTTTAAATTCAGAACACATGAGAGTTTTAAACTATATGAATTAGCATTTCTCGCTGCGAAATATGTACTGTTCTCTGTACTTATTCCTACTGTATTTTATGTTTCGATATACTTTACATTTTCAACCTATGAAAATACAAAATATGGTACAGTCTATTAAGAGAAAGATGCACAAAGCATAGTATTCATCTTTCACCTCACTATTAATTATGACAGACTTTCTGATTATCGTTCTAGGAAGAGAAAAATTTAATAATACTAGTGACAATCGACATAATTTTAATATAAAATAATAACGCATGTTATTAATTTCCGTAATCACAACACAGCAGATCGTGCTTAGGTGTCAATTTACGCAGATTTGAGTACAAGACAGGCAATAAAACGATTGTTATTCTTCTATCTAATCCATGTGGTAAACACATCTGATTATGCATCGACTATTTTTGACAAGTGATACATATATTGAAAATTTTTTTCTATTTGCATTACACTTCTTTTGCTTTTCTTTATTCATCAGTTTAAACGAATTAAGAGAATATATTTAGTTCAAAAAAGGGGTTGTTTAGAATGCTTCAGGCTAGTCCAGACTAGGGTGCGCGACACAGTGTTTAAAAAAGGTCTAGTCATGACCAGTGCAGACGACGCTTTGGACTAGTTCTGATTATTATGAAAGACATTTCGGACTAGTAAAAGTCGTTTGATATTGACTGGTCTCGTATTGTCTAGTGGATGGACGGGAGTCAATCTGCGATTATGACTGCATAAACTGATGTCAGTCTATCTCAGTGTTCTGGTCTGCCGTCAGGATGCCTGTCAAGTTTCGAATACTGTCGGGTTGGATGTTCGAATCCACAGTTTATCTTCTTTTTTCAATTTTCGGACTAGTTTGGACGAGTTCACCGGACAAAATGGACTAGACATGACTGGATTCAAGGAGGTTCTAGGCTAGTCCAGACGTGTTTGAAGGACATTTCTTCTAAATGTGACTAGTCATGACAGATGTGCAAGACGTTTCAGACTAGACCTGACGAGTGTTGCAGATATTTCGGACTAGTCATGTTGGCCGTCTTGCGTAATTTTTTACTTACTTCGGTGGGAATCTGGACATAAGGGTGCTCTCATTGTACTCAATTTATTTTCGTAATTCACAAATAAAAACTAAAATATAAATATAAGCATACAGGATGACAGAAAATTCCTTGAGCTTTCAAAATAGGGTATTATTCTTTTAAAAAAAATATGCTTTTATAGTGACGATATATTCAAAATACCGCTTCCAGCTTTTGCTTTCCAGGGATATATATGCATTTGAAATCTAGCGAAAACATACGAGTTAACAAAAAGACCCGTTCGAATACAACTAAATGTCGAACTATTGATTCTCATCACTATTCATCGACAACTTTTGTAAAAGTTTGCAGCATGAAAAAACTCATGCTTTCGCCAAAGAGAGTAGGATTTATTTCATTAATGACAGAGTAATGAGATCATCAGCGAGTCAAATTGAGAGATTCATATTCGAATCGATTCCATTCGATAAAATCTATATTCAACTCGTTGTCAATCTCTGTAATGAAACGTTCATAACTGGATAAATATTTATATAATATCTACATTCCACGACAAAAATCCAAAAAACACAGATTACTGAACAGTGAATTAGTCATAAGAGTTCATTAACGAATGAAACATGGCTCGTACGACTGAAGTAATTGCATGTCTAATATGTATTTTATTCATCCGTGAAATACAATAAAAAGATTAGATTTTCGCGTGCATACATTATTCACGCTCCTCAAATAGTATTGTACTGTATTCTCCCAATAGTTTCATCGTGACGAAATCAATTATAAAAAAACAAGATTTGGATGCATTTCAAAGCTATTAGTTTTATTACTGTTAATAAGCAATCAAGAAGAAAACTGTTAGTGTTATTTTCGTTGTTATATGATTATACAAAAGAAAAAATTATGCTATTACAGCTAAACAAATTGAGTGTGTGATTGCATTTCTGATAAGCATTTATATCATCAACTACCGAAAACCTACTTGTTCACATTCTCAAGGATTGCAAATTCTTTTACAATTCGAAAAATATTGATGAAGTACAACGCCGCGCGATCGCTTAGTTGGCAAACTAAACACATCGTATGCATATGCACATCAACATATTTGTTCTGCCTATTCCCTAATGTCTAGCAAGACCAAAATAACATGCATGATCAAGGTTCTTTCTAGAATGCATTTCAAATAAATTACTTTGAATTGCAAATATTTTATCTTTATGATACAGCCGATATACATACAGAAGTCGTCCCATTCTACAATACATACATTAGAAATGCATTGGTCCGCCTAAACGGCACAAAACTGAGAATAATACGGATCAATCGAAAAGAGAATAGCCAGATGAAGATGTAAAACTATGCAGTAATTTAATAAAACGTGGATAATCACAGTTGATGAGCAGTTAAAGTGGGTGAATGTGGGTGTATGCGTTCAAGATGTTCAACGCATTTTGATACGTTTGTCTTTCTGAACTGAGAAAATAGCCCTCTCCAATAACATAGTTTGCTAGAAATTAGTTTCAATAAGTTCTTACTCATTATAACCTTGGTATTATTTTGTAACAAGACTGTAATGACTAAGAACTCATCTAAATTATTTTTCCAGCAGCTTAAGTCCTCAAATAGGGCTATTTTCTTTAGCAACTAATTCATTTAAAAAATCATACAACCAATAACATTTGAAGCTGTATGATAAAAACTATTCTAATTACAAAAGACTCTTCTAACCACAGAAAGTTTTGTGAAAATAACGTATATAAAAATGTTTGATAAGTTTCATATTCATTTTGTTTTCTTTTGCATTTTTCAAATATTCCTAGCTAACCAAACATTGAAGGCTCATATTGAAGGCTACATCTACACAACCATCCAAGTTTTATTTAATAAACTACGATGATCATTAAAAAGACGCATTATTGTAACACATGTATTAAATATTAAAATGATTTTAGCAGATGTATTTTATGAGACGAATGTTACACAAGGTTCGAACATTAGCTTGTATATACTTTTGATAAAAAAAAATACAAAATGCAAAAGAATGCAAAAAAAGATCTAATAAAATCATTCTAAGATGATTTTCAACAAAATATGTTCTTATCAATAATGCCAGTAGAATTGAAAAATTTTGGATAATACTGTAGGTATTATTTTTTAAATATATATCCTCAATATCTGTCCAACTTTGGATACTAGAACAATATAAAGAATAACCAAGGATTAGTACTCAATAAAATACTGTATATATGACCAAAAATTAGTGATATCTAACTAATACTGTTCGCTTTGTCCTTATATCTACTGATGTAAACAGAAAAACTAAAAAAGACAATTCTATATGGCTCTAGATAACAAAAAGAAAGATAAAAGACCGAAATTGGTGATGATGATTGATCGCTTCAAATATAACTAGATTGCCCGATCAGAGTCAAGAGTCTCACTGAGAGCACTAAAATTTAAAGACTGGTCTATATCCAACTGCTTGCATGAGAGTATCAATCTATCAACTATATCAGCTCTTAGTAGACTATACGACGGAAACATGCAATAGGTTTCAAAAAAGTATGTCAAATTATGCACGGGATAGATATGAAAAATATGCAAAGAAAGAATTGGTAATTGATATAAGAGAAAAAGAAAAATGACACTGTCATGTAACCAATCCAGGTCGAACTCACCCTGTCGGTTCTATCGGGTCCGAGACTTTCCGACAGTCGGATCCGATGATACGAAAACATCTATTTTTGTCTATTCTAATTTGCAGAATGTATCCGAAATATATTTTGAATATTGTTTATGATGAAGCAAAGCCGTTTTAACCAAGATAATGAAACCAATCTAAATTTGACTCGATGACAAAAATACGTCTTGTCAAAGTAGATTAAAATATGTTACGAATAATGTAACTCTATTAGCATTACTTTGGGGACTAGGAAGATCAGATGCGGTCTCATACTCAATGCAAAATAATGCGTCTATTTTTACGTATTATTAAATCGACTTTTGAAAGTAAGTCGTTTTAAAGTTGTTCATTATTATTGTTTTTGTTACTCAGAGCTATACGAAGCAAATTTATCTTAAATAATTAAATATATTTTTTTCTTTATTTTAGGGCAGTTTCAGCATCGAAATTGAACAGTAAGTATCTTATTTAATTAAATAATTTTTTTTTTCTTCATTTTAGGTAGGGGTGCAACAAATTCTGTTTATTTGCATAAAACTTGTAAATTTTCGATATGAAACTTCTCCAAATCTAACCAAATCGTTATGTCAATTATAACCAGTTTTATTCACTCTATCTGATACTGATATTTATTTACCAAATGTAAAAAGACTACTTCTAAGATTTTGTAGCATTTGGTGAAAACTGCATATTTCCACCAAATGCTTCCAAATCTTAGAAGTACATTTTATATTTGGTAAATAAATATCACTATCAGATAGAGAGAATAAAACTAGTTATAATTGACACGAAGATTTGGTTAGATTTAGAGGAGTTTCATACCGAAAATTTACAACCTTTATCCAGATAAACAGGATTTGTTGTACATCTATTAATATCTGGTTTAGCTATAAAATTTCCCAGGTCAAGCTCGGTACGTCGGAACCGATCGGTTCCGTTGAATTCCGACGATTTCTTTGCTACAGGATTCCGGTCCAGATTTCGTCGGACCAGTTCCGAACAGTTTCCATCGGTTCCGTAGATTTTCGACGAATTCCTGGTCGAAATGTTGCGGAACTTGACGGAATTTTTCCGGCGGAAACTGGACCGGAATCCTGTGGTCAAGAAATCGTCGGAAGTCAACGGAGCCGACCGAAAACCAACGGAATCTATAGGATTCGCTACCGGAAAACAAAGGAAACAAACGGTTCCGGCGATCGGAACAATGGACCTGGGTTCTACAGAATCCCGTCGGATTCTGCATTTTCCGACTGTCAAAAACCGTCGGATCCGACATCCGACAACTTCCGACTGTATTCCGCTACCAAGGATTCCGACAACTTCCGACTGTATTCCGCTACCAAGAATTCCGACAACTTCCCACAGGATCTCTGTGGGAAGTTGTCGGATTTCCGTCGGAATTTATCGGATTAAGCCAGATTTCCGACATTATCCGACGGGATCCGAGACTTGGATTACTCGTCCTGGGAATGTATGACTGATTGAGTGAATCATAAAAACGAACCAGATAGTTAACTGAAATAATATGGATACCAAAAATAAAATTGATTAGAACTAACGAGATAATTGAAAAATATATGACAATATGTTTCAAAACAGTTGGATCATTTAAATCTCTTGTTACCGATTTCAAATATTTTGTCAGCATAGCGGTATAACAATAATCAAAATTGTTCAAAACAAGAGTATTTCCTGTATTACATGATTGTAAAGAAATCACGACTCATGAACACTTAAAATACACTGTTAGTAGAGGTCAGGAGAAAATAAATTACAAAATCGTCATTTTTGTATTTCAATCTCTCTCTAATGAATGTATATTTTTCTTTGCTTTCGAATATGCTGCACAACTCTTCTTTTGACTGACCGAAAAATAAATGTTACTATGCATATGATTGGTTGAGAATAACAATTAATGCGGATCATTCGAATTTAGTTTTTTAATACGTAGAAAAGTGATGTAAAAGAGAAAAATAAGGTAGGTTATGCTTCAATACTCGTTGTTCGGTAAAAACAAGTTTTTCTTTTGTTTACGAAGTACTTCACAAGTGTACTTACTTTTTTGTTTTATTGCTGGTAAGCTTGTTCTTCTCTATTAACAATATTAAACATTAATATATATAGAAGTCTAGATTTATTCCTTATTACTTTTTAATCATATAATGTTCTACAATGCGGTGCTTCTACAGAATGTGCAAGACCCTTATCTGTATGTACATTGTATCACATCCAGAAAACTCTGTTGGCATGAGGATGGTGCATATTTTGTAGAAGTACCTACCGCTTTTATCACTTATTCATGCAGGCATAAAAAATGAAGAACTTTAATAGTTGCAAAAAAAACTTAACCATCAAATACATAAACTACCCATTCTGCGTTTAAACTAATCTCAAGAAATGAATTCGTTTAAATGCGTTAAATACATTAAAAGACGGGGAAAATAATGAGTGAGTTTTGAACATAATACTACTCATTCAGTACTATACGTGTGAAAATATGTTTTTTAGTTGATCTTTCCGTGTTAACAAACATTTTAGCTATTAAACTAAGGGAGAGAAATAGTACTTCATTATTCAACGTACTTTACCGTTCTTTAATGCACCTTGCCGTATTTACCTTATTTTAACCTTGTCTAATGTACTTTACAATAATTCACCTTACCTCATCGTGCTTTAACGTACTTTGCACTGTAATAAAATTCGAGATACTTCAATGCATTTCGTTTTATTTTAGCGTCTTTTGAGGTTAAACTTTCTACTCATATCGAAATCACACTAATTGATAGAAGCTCATTATATAATCAGAAGGCATCAAATAAAGTACACTATTGAAGCCTCTAGTCGAACCATTCAACAATATACAAAACAGTGTATGCAAAGAAACTAAATTAAAGCAGACCAACTATCCGTATGGTTCCAACTAGCAAGTATTGCGTGACTAAAAAATTTATCAATCTCATTTCTTGATACAGGAAGAGTATTTTTGGAAATATTTTTTTTTTAATTTGAGCCAGAGGTTATCGAGACTGAGGAATTCGGATCTGTTATCGGTTTCTTAAAAGTCGTCACTCTTATGTCTGGATATCGAAAGAGTATTTCACGGAAATAAGGGTTTTTTGTATAAAGGTTGAGCGGTAGTAATCCAAGTTGATGAATTCGAATCTCTCGTCTTTTTCTCAAAATTTGTCACCATGATTTTTCTTTATAAATATTCATGAAATATCTGTTTTCTTTGGAGAAAGTAGACCATGACTTTTGAGAAACCGAGAACAGAATTAGATTCTTCCATCTCAATTGTGTTTGGTAAAACTTTGATAAAAAAATATTGCATACTTGTAGCACTCCTTCCTTACCGAAGAAATTTTAGTGATGAATTTTAAGAGAGTTTAGGAAAAGATTACGAAATTGAGGCACTGATCAAAATTTGAATTTTTTGTTTTCTACATACATTCCAAAGGCCATCATATAAAAATTCTAAACCCAAATATTTAACTCATTATAATATTTTATTGCGAAGTTAGTCCAGTTCGAAATTTAGCTTTATCTACCTATTATACAGAAAATGGTAATATATTGACCTAAAAATGTGTACTAGGAATATAATTCAACAAGTTAGAGAAGTTTTTTCTACAACCTACCAAAATATAGAGCATGAAAAGATGCATTGCTCACTGAACTCGAAACATGTTTTTCAATTATGTGCTCATACGTACCAGTAACTATGTATTTCACAGATATTTTATATCGACAGCTTGATCATCAATATTTATCAATTGAATCATCATGTCACTCTTGACTGTGATCGTCTTTTGCGCTACTATTTTTTATGCGCAAAGTACTACATACAATATTACTAATTCTACGACAAACTGGCAAACTATTTTGATTAATCTCAAAGCGGGTGACATTGCTATCATGCGCTATGGCATCTATACAACATCGGGCACTGGCTACTTCCAGCTGACTCTGAACGGTACCCTCAACAGTCCGATTATCATCCAAGGTGCACCTAATGAATCACGCCCGATTATTCAATGCCCTCAAGCTGGTGCGAGTGCTCAAAATGTTATGAATATTCAAGGTTCAAATTTCATGGTGAAAGGGATAGCATTTACCAAAGGCTCAAGAGGAATCCGTGTTGGGCCGGCTGGTATGTAACTCGAAGTCTCTTAGTGTTCTTGTCTATCTCATTTTTTTGTCAAACTTAATATCTAGTTACAACCAATGCAATTTTTGATAATATTTACATTTACAACACTACTGGAACAGCATTTTCAGCCAACGATGCAGGTAATGAATATGTTAATATAACATTACGAAACAGTGAAATAACAAATACAAACGCTTTAGGTGAGTATCGATTATGAATTGTCTCTTTTTTTGTACTGTCTTCCTACTGTTTTCACAAATGCAGCTAATACAACAGGTGAATGTGTTTATCTTGGATGTGCCGATGATACATGTCGAATTCGTGATTCAATCATTGACCACAACTATTGTCATGATACACTTGGTTCAGTAGGAGGATCGAGGGCTGGGTTCCAAGTCAAAGTAAACTTAGATTAATGTAGTTCTGTTGAAAAACTTTGTGTTTTTTTTAGACTGGATCATATAATGTTATCATTCGTAATAATGTTTGTTACAAGGTAGTTGGACCTTGTATTGTTGTTTATGATGATTATGATCGTGGACGAAATTTGATTGATGGAAATTTGGCAATCAGTGCTGGAACAGCTGATCTCGGAATACAATGTACATCTGGAGCGACAATCACTAACAATATTGTGATTATCGCCAGTACGTATAAGATTTTATTATGACAGCATCGATCGTGTTCTTTTGAATAGACTTGCCTAGAACCTTATAAATCAGATTTTGTTAGAATGATTGAGAGGAAAAGTTTTGACAGAAACCAAAACATTATCAAACATAAAGAACTTTTTTTCACATCTTGCCTGAAAGTCATTTTTGATTCGTCTTAAGACACACTGAGCGATAAGATCTTTGTTTTCGAAGACGAGTACATTGCTGGACAAAAATGAGAAAATTTAAGGCAATTTAAGTACGCACAACCAAAAACATTTGCTGATTTTTATTGATTATCGACTATTAGATCTTGCCGGAATTGGTGTCATTCAGAATTCGATTTATCCTGCTATCAACTATATTCGAAATATAACGATTAGTCGAAATACTGTTTATATGTCTCAAGCGGATGCATGTCTTCGTCTTAATGGCGTTACAAATAAGAATATTACAATTTCCAACAATGTACTCTATTGTGGAAGTCAATTATCAATCAAAGCTACAAATGATTTGACAGGTAAATTAAGATAAACACTAGCATGGTTTTTTCGAGGTATCTAACTTTTTTCTTGTTTTAGGTGCCTCAGTTTACAATAATGCTGTCAATGGTAGTATTAGTGCTACAGGCATTCAATCATGTGGAACATTCGCAATCTCTAACAATGTCTTCATCAATGCTACAGCCAATAATTTTTATCCAGCAGCAGGGTCTCCACTGATCAATAATGGTGCGAATCCATTTTATCAAGCTCTTTATGATTACAATGGAATGAGTAGATCCCTAGCAACACCAACCGTTGGCGCATACGTAAGCATAACTGAAACTACTTTATTTAATCATTACTAATCCGTTGTTTCTCTGCTGTTTAGGAATATTCTACTACAAATAATTCTGGGTGTGCGACAACGAATAATTTTAAATGTGGCTCATCCACAGCTAGTGTACCACAATATTCATTAATCTCTTGAACATTGAGATGATCTTAGCCGAAACTTTAAACATTTTCACTTTATTGCTATCTATATCAAACCTTACAAATAACTTTGCTTTTTTTATTTCATCTTTCTTTCATCTTTAATTAGTTTCTTTGTCTTCTCATTCTCTATACTCATATATAACTTTGTAGTTTAAGTTAGTGCATCTATTTATTCCTTTTGAATATAAAGATTGTGTGCGACTACACCAAAACACATATAAATAGGCATAGATACATATGTATTGAAGTACAAAAAAGGAAAGGAAGGAGAGTCTTAATAATCGTCAACCCTGGAAAACAACATCAAAAGAAAACAGTATTAATATTGACAAACAAAAACTTAATTATCATTCAATTCAATTGTTTTAATATTCATATTTATCAGAGCCTCTATTCTATTGAAATTCAAACATATTGTATCAAAGCCTCTTCATAAAAAGACTTGGAATCGATGTTGTCAAAAGCCTTTCTAGAAAAAAATAGACTTGAATTATTCTTTCAACCTTACATCATTTATGTGATATATATATATAGATAACGATTATACTTAATTCATAGGTGCGCCAATTCTTTCTATTTAATAATATGATTGATTCACAAATATAAGGAATACATTTGAGTAAGCAGTATGTCTTTTGGATTTTTAAACAATAAACTCATGCTGTTTTTCTGCCGAAAATTTGTTTTAACTTCAAAGGCAAGGAATCAAGTTAAAATCAGTTGTTGAATTCTCAATGTTTTGAACATTTCTAACCAGTCACTGTGACAGAAATTTCGTTCCTTCACGAGTTTCTTTGTATTCATTCATTTATTTTGATATCATTGATTACTCATTACTATTATAATATATTTATAACGACTACTGGAAGAAGATCTGAAGTTAAGAACTAGTAATAAGAAGTTATTGCTACACACTATCGTACTAATTCATTCTCGCATTTAGTATGACAAACTAGTCTTCGTATAAATTCAACAGCATAGTTAAATAGAAATTAAATGACTAATCCAACAGTATTAGTGAAAGTTTGGAGAAGGGGGAGGGGGGGGGGGGGGGGCTCGATTTGATGGTTTACCGAATTTCTACAGACATCCTTCTGATGATGTCGAACATTTTTTTTAAGGAAGTGGCTATGTGCACTCAGGTAGGTATTATCAAAAAATTACTAAATATTGAGTTATGTTATAGCCATATATGTTCTTTATAATTCTTATAATTAAAATTTATCAATTGATTAACAATTTTGCTCTATTTAGTCTTTATTGAATTCAAATAAAATACAAAGGAAGTATTACAATCAAAATAATATAAACGAGAAAGTTAATGGAAGTAAAAATCGACTGATTTACAAATATTTCTAGCAGATACTCTCTTAAATTTTTCAAGGAAATAGTTGTATTTTCATTATTTTTAATATAACTAGCATTAATCAGATAAAAATATCTTTTTATAAAACAATAATGAGAAAATTTTCTTTTACATTCGTTTCTGATTGTATCTCTAATTTTGACAGCTATTTTTTCTCATCTTGAAAGAATCTCAGTTTAGAATCTTGTTTTAATTCTTATTCTTTAGTGAGGATTAATCAATGGGTCGTAAAAAAAGGATATCTCGTTCCAGATTAAAAGCTAATTGGAATTTTATGTTTTTTTTAATTTCCCATTTTGTAAGCTAATTAATCAAGAAAACGTAGAATCTTTCGTTCTATAAATTATCAATAGAGAAAGAAGGCACAATTAATAGAGAAGAAACACACTGGCATCGATATAGTTTCCGTCCGATTTATTGAAAATAATAAAATGCAACCATTTCGTTCAAAATCTAAGAGATCAAGCGCTAGAAATATGTTCTAAATGAGTTGATTTTTATTTGAATTAACTTTTTCTTTTATAGTTGTTTGATATTAATACTTGTTTTATACTCTATTTGAATTTAACAACAAATAAACAGAGTAAAATTATGAATAAATTAATAAATTTTACTCATGTTAATTATGAAATACATATATGGCTATAATATATCTCAATATTTAGTAACTAGTTGATAATACCTACTTGAGTGCACATAGCCACTTCTTTTTTTTAATAATAGCATTAAGAATATTACGAAAGCTAATGCTGAATCGAATAACCATAAAATTCTGGGAACTGTCCATGGTGAATCAACGTAATCAGTTGGATGATGGTTCAATAACAATGAACATAATTTTTAAAAACGATCAGATTTCGAAATGCATTTTCGAAATCGTTATTTTTCAGCCATAATGGTTCATAAAAAATCCGAAAGATTAAAGCAACGAACACATTTATATGATGCACCAGTTATAGAATGAGGTATGGTTGTAGAGAAGATACACAGCCATACTTACATTCCATATCCACGCTCCTTAAGATTTTCAAATGATTCCTGTGCTACCTATTATTCTTTGCAGATTATCAAGTACGAAATAAAACCTTTCGAAGAGAAAGTGTAGATGATAATATGTGTCGAACAAGGTGTGCACTTTTTTGTTTGCAAACACCTGTATGTATTTTTTTTCTAATTTATTATGATGAATATTTATTTACAAATTAACGAAGAATATTTAGATTAACATCTTTCTGAGCATCGATTAAAACTGATGTTGTTCGTTTTTGCTTTTTCATTTCTTCTGCATAAATACGTCGAAGAATTTTAAATGCTTCTAATGTAGCATAAGGCATTTGTGTTATTGGATCAAAATATTGTGCTGGCATTCCTGTTATTGGGCATAAACGACGATAATGATGATTGGATGAATTTAATTTTGAAAATGTTTCATTATATGTTTGAATATGTGTAAATGAAACAAATGTACGTGAACATCGTTCCGGTATAGATTCAATTTGATAACTTTCATCAAGTAGATCATTCCATTGATCATTTGGTTCATTTAAAATTGTCATTGAACTTGTACAAATACGCGGACATTCTTGTATTAATTTCATACGTTTTATTTCTTTTTTCTTTAATTCAATTTGTTGATATGCCTCTGAAAAATTATTAAGAAAATCGTTTTCATTTTTATTTTTTCAGGAAATAAAAATTTACCTAACGATTCAAGATTAATTTCCTCTAAACAAAGAACAAAAGAAAAGATTAAATTTGATTTAGAATATTTCATTTTACCAGTTATTTTAGCTTCTTCAAGTAATTCTTCTTGTGTAAGTTTTCTTACTTCTCGAGTATTTCTTAATGATGCAACACCTTTGAGATAATCACGGCGTTCTTGTCGTTCTTTTTGTCTTTTTTCAAGTTCAACTCGTTTAACACTAGTTGATTTACGTAATGTTTTAGCCTCTGAATCGAATGAAAAAGAAAAAGATTTATAATTTTTTTTTTTTTCAAAAAAATTATAATTTACCAATTTTCGGTGCATTTTCTTTCTTCTGTTGTTGTCGAATTAATTTTGATTCTCCTGCTTCTTCTTGTTCTTCTTTTTTTTTAGCTTTTAACTATAAAAAAATACATGAACAAATAAAAAAACTAGAAGAAATTTCTTTACTTCTTGTTGAAGACTTTGTGCTTGGTATATAATCTTTTTTCTTTTACGTTTTGTTGTGCCATCATCATCACTATCTTCATCAGTTTTTCGCTTTTTATTTGTATCTATTTGTTCTTGTTCATCTTCGCCTTGCTGTTGTTCTTCATCATCTTGATCAAAATCTGAATCTACAACATCTTCTTCAGATTCTTCCGAACGATAATCATTATCTTCTTCTTCCTTAAAAAAATATAAATTTAAAATAATCTAATAAAAAGTAAGTTCTTCTTACATCAAGAAAACCACCATAAGCTGTACCATAAAATTCATCATCTGGATCCTCTTGTTGTTCGAGTAAACGCTTTAGACGATTGCCAGCAGTTTGACGACGTTCTCTCTCAAGAGCAAATGTCATATTTTTTTGTTTCTGAAATATATAGTTCTGTTTTGTATATTGAAAATAAAGAATTATACTCTAGGTTTAATTAAACTCTGTTAGATGTAAATGAAAGGTTAACTTCAATGTAAAAGTATACAATATATCATTGAATGAAAATTTTGCTTATTCTCAGCAGGAATAATCAAAAATTAACAAATCATAATAGAAGACTCAGAATTTTGAGATATGTGAGGAAATTATTATTTTAGCTAGACATGAATATTTCGATTATTGTTCATGTTCTGAAATTTCATCAATCATATTACCTTAATTGAATATTAACTTTCTTTCAAAAAAAAAGGATTGATTCTATGGTCTAATCGCTGAGAGTGAATGATGAACTTTAATTAATCGAACACAAACACTGAAATTGAATTGAACGAAAACTAAATTCATACTAAAGCTAAACACTAGACCTCATCAAATTGTAAACCTACCTACATCTAAAATTCTTGTCTAGTTTTATAAAAGATTAATCTTACTAATGAATCATATATGCAATTCGAACTAATTGACTGATTTCTTTGTAAGACAAATCTTTTATGAATAATAGATACTTTACTAATATAACTCTCATATCAAGCAATGTCATATCATTACATAAAAATATAAATTAAACACTATATTCAATTAATTTTAAATTGAATGTATTGTATATTTCAAACTGACATTTGGTAAAATTCGGACTTTGAAATATAAACCAATCAAATTATTCTATGTCGTATAATAAATGACATCTAGAACGTCATTTGATTCATTTTTAGTTCTTGTCTTATTGGTCATAATCTTTCTTAAAGAACGAACTGAACACAAAGGTTTTTTTTTTATTTCATATCATTTCTTTTTTTTTTTTGATCGAAATGCCTCCAAAAACAAAAACTCGAGAATCAATAGTTGAAAAAGAAAAAGAAACAACTTTATTAACGGAAGCACCAACAGCCGTTACTGCTGCACTTCAAGTCAATGATAGTGTATCAACGGATTGTGAATCTGGTGGACCTACACCAATAACTAAATTAGACAAATCATGTGGTATTGGTAACGCAGATCTAAAAAAATTACAAGAAGCTGGATTTTGTACTGTTGAATCTATTGCTTTTGCACCGAGAAAAAGTCTTCTAGCTGTAAAAGGTATAAGTGATGCAAAAGCTGATAAATTAGCGGTAAGTTTTATATTGAAGTCGAAAACAAAACCAGAAATTGAAAATTTTTGTTTTAGGCTGAAGCAGCAAAACTTGTTCCAATGGGTTTTACAACAGCTACAGAATATCATCAAAAGCGTTCAGAAATTATTCAATTAACAACTGGTTCAAGAGAACTTGATAAACAGTTACAAGGTGGTTTTGAAACAGGTTCTATTACAGAATTATATGGTGAATATCGTTGTGGTAAAACACAATTATGTCATCAAGTTGCTGTTACTTGTCAAGTAATTTTTTTTTCAAAGCATGTTTGTTTGTTTTAAATCTTTCTTGAGTTTTAGTTACCAATTGATATGGGTGGTGGTGAAGGTAAAGCAATATATATTGATACAGAAGGTTCATTTCGTCCTGAACGTTTATTGGCTATTGCTGAACGATATGGTCTTTCTGGTCAAGACGTTTTAGATAATATTGCCTATGCACGTGCTTATAATACAGATCATCAAATACAGTTATTATATATGGCAACAGCTATGATGTGTGAATCAAGGTAGAAGCAAAACAAAAACAATGTTTATTATTTAACATCAAGAAACTTTTTTTCTCAATGTAGATATGCAGTATTAATTGTTGATAGTGCTACATCATTATTTCGAACGGATTATTCAGGTCGTGGTGAATTAGCTGCAAGACAAATGCAATTAGCCAAATTTATGCGCATGTTATTACGTATTACAGATGAGGTTTGATTGTCATATTTCATAAAATGATTTGAATTAGTTTGTTTTAATTTAGTTTGGTGTTGCAGTAATACTTACAAATCAAGTCGTTGCTCAAGTTGATGGTCAAGCTATGTATGGTGATCAAAAGAAACCTATTGGTGGTAATGTTATGGCTCATGCATCTACAACACGGTAAGTATTCTTATTTTTTTTATTTCACTTTAGTTAGTTTATGTTTGATTCTGTTTTTGTTTTGTTTTGTTTTGTTTTGTTGTAGACTTTATTTAAAAAAAGGCAAAGGTGATTCACGTATATGTCATGTTGCTGATAGTCCCTGTTTACCGGAAACTGATGCCGTATTTGCTATTGGTCCAGAAGGAATTGTGGATGCAGCACCGAAAGATCTTTGCTGAGTGTATATATGTATAAGATTTTCATTTGAATTATTTATTGTATTCTTCTTATTAAAGGAGAGTTGTGAGAGATAAGATTGAAGTATATGAAGCTGTTACGTTTATTTAATAATGTCTTATTCTTTTGTTTAAAACGATTGATAATTAGATTTTGAAAATAAAGATTTTATATTGATGAAACAAATAAAACTACTGAAATCAGAGTTGCTTTTTTTTCTTTAATGCTCCGCAAACCAAATTACTCAAAGGAAAATCAGCATGATTTTCCACTTCTAAATTTTTTATTGCGTTGCGCATTGCTTTCTGAATTATATCAAATTTTAACAATTTGATCAAATTGGGTATAATGAAAGTGAAACGAAGTTTTAGTGTGGTACAACGAATTTGAACAAAACTTTGGAAGTCTCTCATTAAAAGCTTAAAAACAACTGAAGAATTTGATATACGAAAGCTAAATATTACAGTAGATGATTTAGGTAATATTGACAAACATTTTTGTATGTATCTAAGATGGATCAAAGCTCGCAATATCAAAATATGCACAAATAACATTGATGATGAATAGTAGACAAAACACCATACGACCATTAGAGAGAACATTACTTTTAAAACTATTGATGCAAACAGTTTTTGCATGAAATAAAAATGTATTTGTTTGCATTGATCAGAAATTTTACGAGTTTACTACCATGAGAAATCACTACAAGGGAAAGAAGCTTGACAATAGATAATAAGAATAGTAAAAGTTCTAGCTGGTAACATACTTTGCGGAGAATAACTAATAAATGAATGGTTTCTGTATAGCTTTGAAAGACATTCTCCCTCTTGAACAGATTTAAACAAAAGCTATGTAAATAGTCTTGATTCAAAAGCGTTTTATCAGTTGGAAAACTTTTCTCATCAGAATTTTTACTATATTTATGTCACTACTACTTCTTTAGACTTTCAGAATATCAACGTCATTATATCTTCTATTCTGGACCAATCCAAGAGTCAATTCTAGTAAATCCAAAGACATTTTCAAACATTTGAAATATAAATAAAATCATCGGATTCGAAAATATATGAAAAATCATCTGAGATTTCTTACAAGACATTTCGATAGGTATCTTCATGAATGTCAAAGAAATATTTTTTCTTTTCAATAAATTTTATTTCACAATTTAATCTTTCTTTAAAATAAAGGCTCCTACAATGAGAAAACCCTATCGGTAAATTTTCCATATAAATTTTTTTTTCTGACTCAATTCGATTCCTGAGTAGATACAATATCAATGATTTATTTTCTCAATAGACAACAGAACTTTGAGAAGCAGAAAAAAACAACTCTCCATCATACTAATGCATATATAATCATTGAATCGTCAAGAAAACTAATTATATAAAAAAATTTTTCTACGAACTGCTTTAGAGAGAAACGGATGGTAAACGATGATTTTATTTTCCTCAAAAATTGTGTAAATTATTTTTTTTTCAATTAAGAATATAAGTTGTGCAAGAATTGAAGTAGGCGTGCTCTTATGAAATACTTAAGAAAAAATGAATTTTAAGAAAAGGTGCATAGCGACACATGGGTAGTTTTGACAAGTAAATAATGACTATAATATAATTTTTCTTATTCAATATCGTCTATTCTTGACTCCAATAAGCAGCTTTTTTCTTCATACAATGCTGAATAATACAACAACAGATACGCAATCACTGGAATCTTTGATTGTAGCTTATTATTCTTTAATATTGGTTATTATTGGAACTCTTTTTAATTGTTTAACATTCTTCGTTCTTTGTCGATCAACATTTAGAGATAAAAAAGCAAGACCAATCATTCATTATATGCGTACGATAGCTATATTTGATATTTTAATGTTATATGGATGGAATCTTGATCATTATCTAGTGATTGTACATGAATTTCGTCTTGTAAAATATTCAATAGTATCATGTAAATGTATTAGTTTTATCAGTTATTTTACCTCACAAACATCGGCTTGGCTTCGTGTCTTTGTTTGTTTTGATCGATATTTATCTTTAAGTCATTTTCATCGACCATGGATGAATCGATCAAAAACTGTTCTTATTATTATTGCATGTGTTATTATGACTTCTATTCTGTTAAATTTACATATACTTATTTTCGCCTGTTATCGAAAAAATAATGGTACGATTAGCATTCAAGCGCAATCGTATAAAATCTACCCTCTATGGAATCATGTTAATTTAGGTGTATACAATTGTGCCCCGTTCATATTGATGGTTATATTGAATAGTGGTGTTAGTTATCATCTATTTCGTTTTCATCATACTAATTCAACTCCAAATTCGCGTATTCAACATCGAGCTATAACACTAACATTAGTGATAACAACATCTCTTTTTTTACTTATGACTATACCAGCAACAGTTGCTTATGCATATTTTATGCAAGCAAATGTTACGATATTACATTTTTTGGATGCGATTCTTTATACATATCATGTATTATCATTTCCATTGTATTTAATTACATTTAATGAATTTCGACGAGCATGTATTGAAATGTTAACATGTAAATTTGGTCGTCGAAAAGTTGCACCACTAATTCATCCTCCACAGTAGTAGTCAAAATTGACTATATATATTTAAGACTAATGTTTTTTTTTTGTTCTTTTTTTGTAAGTTTCATTGCCTATGCATCTGTAGAGCTTGCTATTGTATTCACATATGAAAATACATTTTAATAAATATCATTTTTCGAATTTTGCTCGAAAAAAAGAACAAAACCAAAAGTGTTAATACAAGAATAAAAAAGACACCAGCTCGACCAAATTCTTCTTCCATTTTTGACTACGCAATAACTTATATTCGAAAGAATAGATTACATTTCTCATTATACGATAATACATATTCTGACTACAGTTCCGAAAGAGAAATATTCTATATATTAATATGATCTCTATCAATTAGGTATACACCAAATCCGACGCCTGGCTCATTGTTCGGCTTCAGAAACTATTCAATCAGTCTAGACAGTATCGAATATTCAATCAATTGTCCTAGCATTTCTTGACCTATATGGACAATTATGAATATACTCTAAGGTTCGGTTAAATTCAAATATTTCTAAAAATTCTTGATTTTTTTTTCAGTATGTGTACAGATCGTTAGCTTTCGGATTATTCATTCCCCTGTGTGTCTATATACTATAACCAAACTTAAGATTCTCTCTTTTGGCTTACTTCTATTTCTTTTTTTTTACTTGACTGAAAAATGATTGTAGTTAAGACGAAATCTTAACGTTTGAGTTCTCTGAATGCCGAATATAGATAAAAGAAGCGAAGATAAATATAAAAACTAGTTTTAATAATAGCAATTATTGGTCATAGTCAATTGTTGCTAAACTTATAAATATTCTAGCAATACTGATGGGAAACAAAGTTTTTAATGACCAAACTATTTTTATAGAACTGCATGATAATATACTGTTTCGATCATCATACACGTCTTTTTAACATAGTTATAAGATATTCGAAAAGTCCGGCTGAAACAAATAGTAAGTAGTTCCTCCGCAATTCAAGAAAATTAAATATTTTTGTTTTGCAGTTTGATCACATATTCATTTAAGTCTTCTGATAAAATGGCTGTACCTACAGAAGTCAAAATAGTTTAACTCATGGTCTAATACAAATAAACTAACATTGGAAAACGTTAACTACAAATTGAATTTAGAAAACGCACATCAACTAAGCATTGTGTTCTTCTTTCTTTTTCACTGTATAGAAATAGATTCTTTTTCTTTCTCTCATAAATTGTTTGAAATAATTTTCATCTTTTTAGTTCATGTATCAAATTTTTAAAGTTACAAGACATTGTTTCAATATATTTTTCTATTTGTACTTGACAGATATTTTTATATATATATATCAAACATATCGAGAAAAGAAAAACCACAAATAATACGATTCGGGTTGTTTAGATAAGAAAACAAAAACAAAGGCGAATTACATGAATAGAAAAAGTACAAAGTTTCTTTTGTTAACGTGGTGGTGGCGGTGGTGGAGGAGCTGTTTTTGGTAATGGTGGTATAAAACCAGTACTATTATTTTGATAATATTGTTGTTGATAAAAACTTTGATAATACATAGCAGCATTATATTGATTCCATTGACTCCATTGTTGTTGTTGTTGTTGTTGTTGTTGTTGTTGAGAATTCTGAGGATTTGTCCATGATGTTGATGAATTTGTATTACTATTATTTCCTCCATTTTCCATTAAAGCTGGTATATGTTGAGCACGATATGAATCACCTTCAATATATGCTGAATAATTATTATTTCGATTATTTCGTCGAAGAAGATAATGACCATCGAATACATCATTATTATTATAACGAGGACCTGTATTACTCCAATGAGTTGATGAGGTTTGTGGTTGAGTAGTTGATGTATTATTTGTATTAAGAGACATTAATGATGGAGGATTCTTTAAGAAAAAATATACATGTATATATTTAGCTTTATATGATGTTTCATAGGCTGATGCAGATAACATAATTTTTTTCAATATAACCGAATCAGAACTATCAGATATTCATCTAAGACTAACTGCGCATTTTTTACTGTTTTTGGCATAATACGTACTGTCACCAGTAATACTTAATGAGTATTGGGAATGAGGGTGTGAGAGTCTTCTCGGATCCTTGTACGTACTTTGGTGATTGAAAATCCAAAAAAGAATTTTTATTGTCTTGCTTGATATTTTATCTTATGCGACAGAGCACGAACAAAATTTATTTTTAGTTTTGCCCTGCCGCTCCACAAGACAAGGAATAAAACAGCTAAGACTGCTCGTATCTATCCAGTAGCCATTATCGAAAATCGAAATGATGACTAATCATTCTAGTCAATAGCCGTCTTCGATTTTAGTTAGCATACGTTCTGTACTATTGAAAACTTATTCATTTATTCGTTGTGATCCATTTCTAGGAAGAAAACTACAAACAATTGATTATTCTCAAGTACAATCGGAGAGACATTTTTTTAGTTATGGTGTCTTCTATTAATTTTTCTAAAGGTTTGAATAATTACAAAAAGACAATAATTGAGAACTTAAGGAAAATCATACCTAACGAAATCATAATAAGAATTTTACTTACATAATTATTATTAGTAGTATTTGTTGTTCCATTATTATTAATAGGATTAGTAGGATTATTGAATGTTGCTGAAGTAGTACTGGCTGGATTATTTGTTACTGGAACTCCACCTGTTATAGCTAATGTCGGACCGTTTGTTCTTGATCCACTCATTAAACCTTTTCGATCTTCTAACGATAAAGCATTTGTATCTGAATCTTTTTTACCCGTTAATTCATTAATTAACGATTGATACTAAAAAAAAAGAAAACATTATTTAATTCAACTATTTTTTTTTATAAACCTTACTTCACAATCAAGTTTTTGTTGTTCAACTCTATTTGCTCCATTAATCATAAGTGATCCATCAGGATTTAATTCTGCATAAGTACCATCTGCATTTTTACGAAATTTACAATCACTTGGTACATGTCCAGCTCCACCACATATTGTACATATTATTGTATTTGTAACAATTTTTTCAGCTTCAGTCATTAATTTAAGTTTACTATAAAAGAAAAAGACGAATTTTTAATGAATCTTACTACGAAAATTCTTCGATTGATAAATCGCTTTTTAGTTAAGACTATGTAGTAGCAAATGAGGTCTGAATGCCCTGATAAGAATTCATGCCTTCAACTGATTACTGCACATTTTACGCTATATTTTAAATGAACGTCATGATCTTTTGATTGGCTTCTATGCTGAAGTATGAGCATCAAATCTACCGGTTTATATGAGCGATCTAAAAGGTATGATATTACCATAGTTGTATCTCACGCTAGGAACAGTGACAAGATCTGAAATATTCACCGAAAATTATCCTCGTTAAGGTCTATCTCTATCCATGTGGCACCTATCGAGAAACTACCACCGGTATACGGTGCGCTGTATCAGCGATTTTTTTTGAAAATATTTTATCAAAACAGGTGTATATTTTGAAGTCTGTTACAACTAACAGAATTGAATCGATATCGACGTACTCTAATAATGCTAATATGTATCTGTATTAACCACAGAGCACAGGTCGGCTCGAGTAATGAGATAAATTTAAGTAAAATATGTTGTGATATTGCTTTGTTCTCAATTAATTTGAATTCTTTCCAATAAAGAATTTTCAATCTCGATAAAAAACATTTTCTTTAACCATTTGTAGTTGAAAGTAGAAGTCGTATATCTGACATGAATATATAACTTTTACATTCGAAGTTCTACAATTATTTTTTTCTGTTCTCACGACATTCATTTCAAAAATACTCATCGTGTCGACTTAAAATCGATTTATCCATTGGAAGATTTTCGTCGTTCGAAAAAAACTTCTTCTTACATGAGACAATCATTTTCACGTAATGTTCCATGAAGTAATGCTAATTCACGTAATTGTTGTTTACGTAATTCATTCATTCCTTCAGGTTCTTCAATAGCTTGATTTATTATTTGATTAACCTATATATGAAAAAATTTAATTTGTTTTTTTTTCCTTGAATAATGTTATTAAAAATTCTCTTATAATTACCTTTTCTACAGCTTTAGCTACAATTTCAGGCGAAGTACCGGTTATATAAGCATGTAAAGGTTCATCTTCACCTGGTAATGGACCGTATTTGACTAAACCCATTTTTCCATCTTTGATTGATCCTTTGCCTGTAAAAAAAAATTCCTATTTAAGTTTGAAAATCGGTTAGAGTTATATTGTTTACCTCTAATGATGATTTTCGCATTGGTCTAAAAAAATAAAGAGCAGAATTTTGTTTTACTAATAATATGTAAGATATAAATATGAATAAACATACTTCTTTTTCTAATGTTTTGAGTGTATTACCACGTGGTCCAATAATTAAACCAACAAAATTAACTTCTGGATGATCTTCTTGTGGAATCATTACTTTATCAATATATTTGGCTTGTTGAGGTCTAAAATGAAGATATTTAAATGATATTTTCTAGATTAGTTTCAAAATATATTTTAAGTTTTCTATTAGTTCGACAAAGATAATCATGTCCTCGAAATTGAAAAATTTACATGTTATGAAATATAGTCTTTTGAGCACTTACAATTTATGGCAATAAATAAAGTAGTGTTTTTTTATGAAAAAAAAAACGCAAAATACTCCTGTTTTACGTAATCATACGGATTACTACCAATGATTTCGTCACGGTTTATCAAAATATTAAAAAAAAAATTCTTTTACTAACATTCCAAAAATCGAGTCTACTTGAAAATTTAGCATCTCGACAAATGAACAAATTTTTACGCTGAAATTTCATATCGAAAGTTTAGTGAAACGCTCCTGAATCGACTTCAGACACTTATAGATATGAACCTTTCGAGGATTTCTCCAGTCCTCCTCATAAATAATTTCACAAAATAAAAAAAAGCGAATACGATCTGTGAATCTTCTATTTTCTTGTCGTTGTATCTATTTTTATTATAAAAAAATAATTATTCAATTCCTGGAAGATTATTTTATTCTATCTATTTTGGGATACATTTCTTCACTATCCTTTCACATAATCCTTCAGAAATACAATAGGAAAATAAAGTCCATCTCAAAGTACTGGTGGATGGATCATTTTTTTTAATAACTTTTGATATAAACAACATTGAGACCTGTGTTTTGCAATCTCAGAACGAGAAGATGAAAATGTATCAAATCATATATCATAGATTTTCTTTTCAGCTGATCTTTCTGAAAACTAAAGTATTCTGTGGGGTGATCACAGTAAATTTTTAATTATTAGTTGTATATTCGAACCGTCAATCAAACATGTACCAGTGAAAAAAATGATCTATATTTAGAAAATTGATTAAAAAAAAACTTCAGAAAACATCTTAGGAAAACCTATAATATATGATTCAATGCGACTTCACTTACTCTTTACACCGTGGAAGACGGTAACATTCTATCTTATTTCTTTGAAAAATTATTCAATAAGTATCCACTTGCTGTTCTTTTTGAAATGAGTATTAGTTGATTTATAATAACGAAATGTTATTTATATACGATCTTCGATCATATATCAACAACGTTTGTTATGATTGAGGGAGACCGAATTTCTATATCTATACTTCAACAATTTTTGGATTATGTTTCACAAATCTGCTATTCTCTCAAATAGGATACGAATGCATTCTATACTATCAAAATCATATGATATACATACTTATAATCAGCTGGTGCTTTATACTCAGGATTAAGTACAAGTAATTCTGTAACAAGTTGATGACGTTGTTCTTCAATTTTTCGTCTTGCTCGAACTTCTCGTGTATTTTGTCTTTTTCCTTGTTGATCATAAATTGGTTCGGGTGATGGAGACCTAAAACAATAAAAACAAATAATGTAATTAATTAATTAATTATTTCAGTCTATCTTGTGTGTTTTTTCAAATACACAAAAATAAAGAAATAACACACTCCATCGTGTAGAATACTGAACTAGAACATAAGATAAGATTAAAATTTTAACCTGAAAGAAAAAATGATTAGACAGGGATTTATCTTAAATGTATATATATATATATATATTGTACGCGTCTTTATTATCTCACCTTTCAATATCGATTGACGTTCAACGTCACACATAGACACGAGAAGATGACTAGAAAAGGAAGAGGATTTTAATATTAGAGGAAAAACAAAACATAATGGGAGAAACACTTCTGTCTGGATTTTGGTGCATTAGAAGAATTCGTAGCACTAAATAAAATAAAAAAGAGAACTTTTTTTTTGTATCGACTAACGCAAATCGATACTCAAAAAGAAAAAAGTGAAATAAAGACGAAAGAAAAAAAAAAGTGTCAAGTAAAACTCAAAAAAAAATGAAAAAAAAAGACAAACTAACAATAACTTCAAATATTTACCTGGCTCCATGATCTGTTGAAATATTTAAATCATTCATTTTTAAACGTCGTGTTAATTCTTCAATTTGAAGTTGTACTAAAAAGAATAAACGATTTTCTATTGATCAAAAAACAAATCATTTTACTTACATATATAAATTTTTTGTTGTTGATCTGTCATATTAGTTGCCGAAATTGTTGTTGGCATATTAGGTAAAAACACTCGGTCAGTTTCATCACCAAAACGTCGTTTACGTTTTTTTGTTGCTTGTGTATTATTTCCTGTTGAATCAGCTAATATAGAATATACTGATAAAAATCTTATTTCCTTCTTTTTTGTTTTGTTAGTACCTGGTGATTGATCTCCTGTTGGTGATCGAATTTTTTCATCTTCTTTTAAATCTAACTTAGCTAAAAATGATGGTGGTAACATAACAGAAGGAAGTCGTGGTTTATAAACAGAACTATTTTCATTAGTTGATCCTTCTTCTTTTTTTATTGAAATATTGCTTGTTGGTGGTGAAACTTCATCATTAGATTTTCTGGAATGTTTATGACTTTTTTTATGTCGTTTTGACGGACTTCGACTACGTGAACGTGGACTTCGTGATGGCATAAGATATGTGAATATATTGAAACGATTGGGTAATTAACAAAGATGCAAAATATTTATATGATGTCTTTCATATTTCTTACTTCATTTCCTCCTTTCGTTAAACTACAAAAGAATTGGATAAGGCTTTTCCATATGATGTCGCTAGAAGATGATGTTACACTATTTATTAAATATATATCAACTATTGCTGATTACAATCGCTTTTTATTTCGGAACTTACTAGCAAAGATACTCCTACGACTTTTAGTACTCATAGAGCTTTATTATAGGGCTAAGTTTAATTTGATGACTAAGCATGCTTCAATCCGGCTAATAGTATCCTGCAATCGGATCAGGTGTCCGACATCCAGCAATGTATGAGATCTCGATGTTTTAAAAATATTTTTAGTTTTTCAAATTTATTTATATAAAGGATGTTCGAGAAGTTCTGGAACGATGTTAAAATTCATCGTTCTCGTATTCAACCTACTCCCCCGTTCCCATCACAATAAAAGGCCCAGGGTCTTCTATTATGCTTAAACGGAAGAATATTTTAGGGGGGTCTTGTATTATGACTCTCGTATTTTTGCAATTTTTGTTGGAACTCACGTATATTTTCGAAGAATTTACTAAATGTAAGTTTAAGTTCAGGTTTTACGGCTCCTCAATTCTTATCATAGTAACCAGATGCCGTGAAAAATATATCTGTATATTCTCCCACAGTAACAAGAAATAGAGAGCAATTAATATCGACGGCTATATTATTTTAAAATTCTGTAATTTCTAGTTTCTCTTCTAAATATTATGTTTTTAAGTTTTTATAGAACTCACATATATTTTCGAAGAAACTGATAGTGACCGTAATTTTGAATCAAGGTTTTTTAGCTTGTTCTCTCTTCCCCATTATATGTCGTAGCAACCAATTAGATTTAAAAGGGTGTGGAAACTTCTAGAATCTTTTGCTTTTCAATAGTTCGACTATTTTTATGACATTTGCAAAAAGCTAGTCTCCTTTTTTTATGCAGAAAAAGGTTCTACGATTCATTTGAAAGATAATCTTTTGTGATTTTTCATAACAGTAGTATGAGTTACATCAAAACATGATCGAGCTACTTTTTAACTTTTAAAAATATTTATTTTGTGTCTTACTTAGTACATTAGTATGCATACAAGATTGTTAGGATCTGGTGAAGATACAACCAATGTCTATACTAAGCTTATCTAATCATTAAATTAAAGCTTAAATCGAATAATACGAAATAACGATAATCTCGATTAACAGAAGAATAATACATAGCGAATAGCAACAAGAAAAAAAGCACGCATTATAGAAAAAAATCTGTTTGAAATGTACGAATAGAAACTGCTGCAAATTAATCATTATGGTCAATGTTTCTTTAGAAATTAACATTCTGCGTCTGTTGTATTCATATTATAAATATATTCAGGAAATCTGATAAATGGAGCGAAGGAGGAGGTAGTAGTTCGAAATGGAATAGTTTCGTTGGAATAAAGTTATAGAGCGTAACCTTTAACTCAAACGATAGAATTAGTTGTAATCTATTCATTTATTTGATATCTTTTGAAAATAAACTTTTTCAATCTTTTTTGAGAATATTATATAAATTTGTAACAGTCTGACTCTCATGAGTACTACACTTTAGCACCACAGTGGCTACACTGATACGTTTTGTAACTAAAAAGGTCGTCTGAGAGAACCGAAGCGACTTTGAAAATTTGAGAACGGATTTTCACGATTTTCAAAGCTTAAATATAAAGTTGAACTCATAGATTTGAAAATTTTCAGCTGACAACTCCCCGGACTAAACACGTTTTGGCTTAAGACCACTAATGAAAATCCTCAGTTTTCCAAAAAAATCTTTAAATAAATGGGGAGTCTTCTATTACGCGGGACAAAATTCTTTCCCAAAGGGGTCTTCTATTATGGGAGGATCTTGTAATATGGAGAGTCTTCTATTATGAGAGGAGGGAGGAGGGTTAAAGGAAACTCTGTGAAACTTTGGTTGATTATTGTACATGCTTACTTCTACAGAACTACAAAGTTTAAGATCTATAACTGTTACTATGAGTGAGAACGAGTAACAACATTGTCATGTACTATTTTTTTCAGTTTTTCAGAAGCGAAAATTGATAAATTTCTAAAATAATACAATTTTTATGGGTGAGTGGTTAGAGTTCACCTGATCACAAGATAGTACGAAATACACTAACATTGAACGCCTGAAAAACTGCACTAAAAGTAATAGAACAATTTTCGTCGTTGTTTACGTTAAGAAATGATGAAGAAAATACCAGCATGATTAAGATTAGTCTTCGATGAGAATAGTAATTCAATCAATAAGCATTAATAAGTTAAAATAGTTCCCTTTTTTGATCTCGAAAAGTTGTATCGTTTTATAACAAATAATTCAGATCATCGGAAAAATTAAAAAAAATACTCCATGCTAGTATTGTTACGATTTCTGATTCGTAGAAAAAATTATACACCTGAAATTTTGTAATTACTTACTGCTCAGTAGGTACACTCCTCTACCAAAGTTCGACGATTTTGCTTTTATTGAATGCAAGAACAGTAAATTTTAAAATCGTTTCAGAACTTCTGAGACACTCTTAACATGCAGACTATTACTGATGTTTATGATTTTATGTTGACTTTTGTTTAAAACAAAAAGTTTAATGACTTTAAATTAAAAATGGATTCAAAATTCTACAAGCTTAGTTTAGGTGATAAATTTAAAACACGCAATTGAAATTTTGGTTTAAGCTCTCTCTCCACCAAAAAAGTCCATTTTCGTGAAAAAATATAAAAATTGAGATAAATGTATGATAAAATATTCTGCTATTTAATCTTTCGTAAATGTTATGATTTTTTATTTGACACTCTGGTATCTCCAAAAATTTCCGTCATTTTCACTTTTCCCTCGAATTTTGTTTATATTTGAAACAACATGTCAAGATGCAGAGCATGACAAAATCCCTTTTTTTTTAATTAAGCTTTATTATCAGTATAAAAGAATACTTTTATAATTGGAGCGCCGTTTTTTGACATGTTGCACTTGCTATCTGTCTTCTGCCCTCAAAAAGTAAGAACCTAAAAAAAAAACGTTCTCTCATACTTTTTCAAACAAAGCCCAACATAGCATGTTGAATTACTAAAATAAGATATTTGCGGCTACAGTTTATGAAATGTTTCACGAAAATACTATGATGAAGGCTTTAAAATTTTACCATAGTCTCTCCACTATAGCTTTAATATATTCTAAACTTTCGTGAAATTTAAGTGTACCTAGTCCAAGATCGATTTTTGAAGAGTGAAGAACCTTAAATTGAATTATGATATTAGAACAACTTCAATTCCTTTTCAATCTGAAGAATATTTTATTGTTGCACGTAAAAGTTTTTTCAATGTAATTAACTACGCCTAGTTGATCATAATCAGAAAAAATTCTTCCAAAAACATAGTTTTTTTAAATAATTTATTTTGTTCAACATTGTTGACATGATTTTGTATTCTATAATAAATGACTTTTTATTCATATAAATACTTTAGAAAACTTCAACGGACTAGATCAGTACATGATATTAAAAGCCATCATGTGTACCAATGCTGACATTGTTTCTTTTTCAGTTGAAAATCTTTTGAGAACAGTCGTTAGAACAGCACAAAATGCATAGTTTTGTCTCAAAACGGACTAGCCCGAAGCTCGACAGTGACGTTTCGTCTTGATTTACATAAGCGTAGTCATGCCTGAGTCACTTTTAGCTGATACATTAGCCTTATCATATTTCATGATGACCGGCAATACCATCATTAGGATGGGTACGCGTGACAGATAGAAACTCGGACTAGTTCTGTGCTAGTCTGTTTGCTGACAAAACGCTAAACATGTCAGTTCAATATGACTAGAAAAAATATTAACACATTCGACGCGATGGGACCCACTATAGGGTGACCCAAAACTTCCTTAACCACAGAAAAAAGTGAATATCTTTGCCATATATTGACGAAAGAGACTGGTTCTTTTACCACTGATAAAGGAATGTTCATAAGTCATATTCATAAGAGAACCGTTGATAAAAATTGTTTTGAAGTATTACAATTGTTTTGAATAAAGAAATAGAACCTTTCACGAATTATGAAAACCCAATATTCATATCGCGGCGAATGTATTAAGCATTTAACTCATCTTTTTCTTATTTAGAAAATGTCATAATGTATATTATATATTCACGAGAAATATAAGACAAAGTTCGATGATAAAAAAAATTCTCTTCATTTTTAATCATGCATCAAAGCAGGCACATGCTAATGAATCACTCAAAAAACACGTATGTTTTTGCGTGACAGGAAATTAAGCTAATTGATTCAGTATCCTGCACTTTTGTATTTCTTATTCCCCATTCTCTACAAGACATTGATTAGATTTATTTCAATTTAGTATACAGTAAAACTATGTCTTTGTCAAATACAACTGTAAATTTAATTACATCGTTGAACATTGCAGCAACATCTATCAATCGTTATGTATCTATTTTCATCTATATATTTGGTACAATTGGTAATCTTCTTAATATTCTTGTGTTAAGTCAACGAACTCTTCGTTCCAATCCATCTTCTATTTTCTTTCTCTTCTCATCAATCGCTGGTCTATTTGTCATTATTAGTGGTCTCACTGGTCAAATGTTGTCAAGTTATGCAGCTGATCTAACTTTGACTATCGATTGGATTTGTAAACTTCGAAGTGTTGTCCTATATAGTTCAAGAACAATAGTCTTATGGTTAATTGTATCAGCAAGTGTTGATCGATGGTTATCATCCAGTATAACAGTGAGACTACGACAAATGACTACCATGAACAATGTTTGGAAAAGTATATTTGTTGTTCTTCTTTATACATGTCTTCTCAATGCTCCAATAGTCTATTGCTTTGAAGCCAATCAAACTCAACCTCCACGACCATGTTATGCTTCAACATATGCTTGTCGTCTGATCACAGGTCTATTGTATGCATTTGGTACTATCCTATTACCACTATTATTGATGATTATTTTTGGATTGATGACTATTAAGAATGTGCATCAGGCACGGATTCGTGTACAAATAGCGGATAATTTAGACTTTAATCATGTAAATATGAGAACAGTAGCAACTAGAAATGGACTATCAAATTTGAGAAAATTAGATCAATATTTAATTAAAATGCTTCTCCTGCAAGTCATTCTACTATTTATATTTACATTTCCTCATGCCATTCAAAGATTGTATTTAATATTTGCACTGATTCCACCACCACAATCATTACGAGATGCAGTTGAAACCTTAATCTTTAATTTGTTTATTCTTCTCACATATATAGCTAGTGGAATGCCATTTTATATTTACACATTAACGGGTGGTAATATCTTTCGAAGTACACTTTTCCATGTTCTAAAAGCAATCGTTAACAAAATTCTATGTCAATAATGTTTTGAAAGCTGATTTTTTTTCGCAATAAACTGTACTATCACCATGTTGACTGTTGAGAGAATTTTGTGATGTGAAAAAGAATACAATATCAAAAGAGAAGTACTTGGACATTTTATTTGTTTTGAAGAAATTTGACAATTCAACAATGACTTATTATAGACAATTAAGACGAAACAATGATGATTTCAATAACATTATAGATAATAGTAGATTTTGACAATTTACAGTTGTTAACAATTCAATGTCAATATGGATTCATAATTTTTCAGTCTTTTTAATTTTGAGATATACATGACGAGGAACTATGTGATGAGTCCTGGTTGGAATTCATTATCATTTTTTTGAATTTTTCAGGACAAAATTTGAATTCTAGATTTAAAACGATTATCTTTCGACCAAATAAAAATTCCAATTTTTTCGCAAGTAAATAAAACAGAATTATAAATTTATTCATAGGTTTAAAAATGGTTAAAAACGGAAAATAATTCCAAAAATGATAGAGAATGTTCTTTCCTAGAGAATAGAACAAAAAAAAGTTAGTATAATATTCTAGGAACATCTTGTTGTCTCATCTAACAATATTTTTGTAAATTGTGGTTTCTTACATTTTTATTCAAAAACAAAAAATGACAATATCAAAAATAACAACTATGCATGCAGATGACAGTAAGAGGAATTTTTGTGAAGAATTTGATAAGCGTATGAACTATTTGATTTCGAATGATTAACGAAAAAATAAGAATGTTGAAGGACATTATGTTTATCAAGAGATTTTACAATGTTCGTCATGTTCGCAAAGCAAACAATCAATCAATCTTGTATGATCAACATTTATTTATGAAGTGAAACAAAAATTCGTTTTCAAGTATGCTATTAGTATTGGTTTTAGATGCTATATAAAATCCAATAGAGTAATTTTTATTCATATATAGTTTTCTCATGTAACAAGTAAAATATGCACAACTGTGAAAGAATACCGACCATAACATGATCTCAACTTAAAATAAGACAAGTTTGATAAAGCGATAGTATATGAAGTAAAATAAAATGGTTTGTGAAATGAAATATCTCTTTATTTCGGTATAGATCTTCAGTAGACCTATACAAACTTGCATTCAATGTATATTATCATCTTGGTAAGATATTTTATCAAAATCACATCAAAGAAATGAATAATACACAAATAACTATGTAGTTTACAACTATATCAATTAATATCTAAATCAATTATACTTTTGAAACATAATTTATTGATTCGATCAAAATATTCGGTGGTTGAATTCGTATTCATGTTTTAGCAATAGTTTTGATTCAAAAATGAATTATCAAATGATTCCATTCATTAGTTGTTGATTGTTAATCTGATTAGATAAAATAAATTTGAAGGAAAAAAATTGGGTATTTTTTACATAATACATAAATGCTATGAAAATTTCAAAAGCAATTAAAAATTGCTCTTCTTCATACCAACGAATCATTTACACTTAAATTGTTGTTTGACCGTTAAAAAGATACAAAATATCTTCCTGTATTTATGAACTTATAGTATCGATTACACATTATTAATATGAAACAAATTAAATAATATGCAACTATATTCACAAACTTATAATGATCATGTGACCAATAAATTCATGTATGAATGGATGAGATTCATCTATGCATAAGATGAAAACGTGTCATGATGCAGATATGGCATAATGGTGTAAGTCAACCACTAAATAAATACATATTGTTTAATAATAATATATTTTCGCACACGATGTTCAATAAGTAATAAAATTAATATTGAACAATGAAGACAACAGGAGAAATGTTTGTTATTGAACTAATGATTGTTCTCTTACTACAATTAAAATGAACAATAAGAAAAGGTATTGACATCTAAAGGACAATGGAACTATGTAGCATGTGTCGGAAGAATTTATTCAACAATAGATATATAGATTAATAACTCGATAAGTTTCTGAATAATTCTAAATGAAAAAACCTATGTTGATTCTTTTTCTATTTATATTCAACGTCACCCATTGTATTCTATTAACCCTAAAAAACCACTTTAAAAAACGTTTGTCTAACTATTCATTTTCTTGACAATCAATCCATCCATCCTTACCAATATAGATCTTCTTCAGCCCTCACTATTTCTTTCATTTCATATGATCAAATAAGATATAAGGCGTCTAGAAAGTTATTGATCATAAAGAAAACTTTATATCACCGTGATGATACTTATTAGATGAATTGATTTTTGTTCTGATGATAGAGAACAAATTTTAAGTCTATATTCAATAATATTAAATTCTCAAATACTCGTTCAAAGTGCAAAAAAAAATAACATGTAGGGTAGTGTCTTAAATTTCTTCTATTGTGTTTCATAATTGTGGACTTCTTGTCATCTGGGCTTATTTCACTTCCTGTATAAACATCTCTTTAACACATCTGAAAAACTCAGATTGACTGACACATTTTTTCAAAAACTTTGACGAAAAGTAAATTGAATGAGCCATTTTGATTGCAGGGTTTTCACAGATACTAGACTTGAGGTTAATTTTCCCTGTTTGATTTAAAATATTCAATAAATGTTTATAAAGGAAAAAAGATACGCCTAGATCATAGCAAGTCCACAATAATGAAACAAAATAGAAGAAATTAAAGACACAATCCTACATATTGTTTTTTTCATACGTCGAAAAAGAACTTTTACTGCTTGTAATGAACTTGAAAGTGCTATTTTGAAGAGTATTTGAGAACTGTATATTATTTAATAAAAACTTTGAACTATCCTCTATCATCAGTACAAAAACCAGTTCATTCAATATGAGTCATCATGGACATATAAAGTTTTCTTTTTAGTTAATGACTTTTCGGATATTCTGTATTTTATTTGATCTTATAATATGAAATACAAAGTAATTGTTACATGATATTGAAAATCTGCAAGACAATACACCTGTCTTTCTGCTAAAGTCCTGGCAAGACTGTACTGAAACAGTTTTTCGACTGCATCACGGATCTCTGATAGATATTAATTCATAAGAAATCACGTTTTTCATGAAATATTATATAAATGAAACTAAAAAATTCAAGTTTTTCCAAAAAATATGAAAGAGAATCTATTGTAAGGTACATTTTCATTTATCAATGTTATTAACTTCCAGCAACTATATATTGATTTCATCATTTTCAAATACGTTTCCATGAAAACAAATTTATTCAGACATATTTGACATCACCATTCAAATAAACATAACAGAATCCAATCAATTTTGGACCAATATCAAACAATATCAATCTCTACAGTTTGCTCCCTCTATCATCTACTTCTGTTATTTGAGGAAATAGACAATAAATCACATTCATCATTGGTTTACACATATATCCATTGATTGTTCGTTCATTGTTCTAACGACCTTTTGTCTTGTTTGTTGTTGTTGTTCTCTTCTTGTTGCATCGTCGTTATATCGTGAAATCTAGCTGATAAAATATAATAATTATATGAAGAATGCGTGACAAATTATATAATTAATCTAAAAACATTAATGATGAGTGAAGATACAGGTAAATCACCTGATGAACAACCAACATCAACTTCTGAAATAAAAGTTTTTTATTATATCGATGATCAAGATCCACCGTATTTAACAAAATTAAATGTAACTGGTGTGCCACGTTTAAAAGATTTTAAAAATGCTCTTGATCGTAATTGTGCAAAATATAAATTTTTCTTTGCTACGAATGATCCATCAATTGGAAAAGTGAAAGAAGAAATAACTAATGATGAACAAATTTTACCATTTGATACACAAGATCGTATTCTTGCTTATCTTGTGTCTATCGAAGGTAGTACAACATCAAGTGGTGGTGGAGGTGGTGGTGGAAGTAAACAACCGAAGCATACTTATCATCATCGAGATGATACGATTTTAACATCAACAACAAATAGTTCATTCAATATTCAACAACCACGTTTACAACGTATGAGTCGACGTTATGCATCAGCTAATAGTGCTGATTATCAAAAATATTTTCTTAAACAACGAGCTGTTAATGATATGGCATCATTTCCAAGTAGTGATCTGGAGTCAACAACATTCTTAGATGAAACGGAAGATGATAGGTTAGTATAGTATACTTGATTGTAATACGACTAACAAGAGAATATTTTCAAGTATCTTCGTCCAAATTCAAGGGTTTTTTGCTACATAATGTTCTGATAAATATTCTAAAAGCATTTGAATTCCTATCGAGCTTATTAAGAGGTCCCATGTTTTCGGAAAATTCATATTTTTTGGATTTTAGTCTTAATTTTTCTACATACAGAGAATTCTATTAGACTAACTTCTATAAAAGAAATGCATGCTGTGTACACTATTCATGGAAAAGGATATCTTCAAGAGGCTTTGTTTAAAACTTCTACATTTTTTGATGGAAGCTAGTCTGGTTGAATTCTCTATATATACATACAAAGTTTGACATCAAAATTAGATAGCTTACTCAAATATGAATAGGAGTCAAAATTCTTTTAGATTTTTTCTTAGAACACTATCTATTATCTATATACAAAAAAGACATTGTTGGAATCGGAAGGAGACAGCTGAAAGATTCCCTCGGGAGAATAAAAATATGCAGAATGATTAAACTAAAAACTTAATTAATGACTGATAAGATTCATATTGATTAATTCATCATGCCTACATAATGAACCAAATGTACTCGATGAATGTCAGTGTACGGATTAATAGTGACCTTTCAAAGGATGATCAAACATACTATCTAAATGATTTAATGTCGGTTAGAATTTTATATGAGTTTATAGTAAGAACTCAAAGGTAGATTCAGGAAGTCTTTGTAAGAAGTGACGAATGAGAAACAATTATTGACGGTTTTTATCATGACTGTTCTATTTCTTTTGGTATCAATGTAAATAATAGAATGAATATACATCACAGTTAGTTCATTCAGACGATTTGCATCCATAGTACCATGTTTGAAAATGAATGGTGATATTCGGGAAGAAGATACCATTGCATCGAACATGCACTACATACATCTTTTTGCTGAACGTCATACATATGCATCATCGACAACATGAACATAAATGAACCGTTAACCAGATTGTTGGTTATTTCAATGTTAAACTCTAAAAATACATGTCGACTCTGTGACAGGAATAGAAGTCATATCTAGCAAGAGAAAGAATATTTGATACAACTAATAATAGTACTTCGAGCATATATACATTCGTTGTCTTCCCTATCTAGAATCGTGCACGTCAGAGTACAAGTGCTACAAACTTGAAAATGCACACTATTTGTCTCTATAAACCTTATAGAAATACAATGATACGTAGAGTATGGCGATTATTAATTTTAATGGAGGAAGTAGTCACCTTCTCCTGTATCTACTATTGTAAGAACAATATTGTTGCTGAGATTTATTCGAAAATGAAGAAATCTATTTTAACTTAAGATGTTAAAACTTCCTGACAAATAGTCTTATTCAGGCATCGGATTGGACCCATAAAATATAGGATTGTGTGATCACATAATATGTGAATTATCTAGATAGTTCACATATTACGTGATCACACAATCCTATATTTTATGGGTCCAATCCGATGCCTGGTCTTATTCATTGTTCCCCTCTATTACATTTTCGAGAAAATCGCCCGGAGTTATTCATCCTGCTCTTTAGCTCATATTTTTATCAAAAATGAACGACATCAAGACTATAACACTAATGTAAATCAATCAAGCTCTTGACATGTTGTTCCTGCGTAATGGCTATTTTATTGAATTTTTTCCATAGCCTTCAAAAACTTTAATAGAAGCTGTTTGATCTGTAAGTTTGTCGATCGACAAATCTCCTTTCGACTGCCATGAAAGTTTCAACATACGAATATGTTTATGTTGAGATATTCAACTTGCCAAATTTCAATCAATTATAAAAAAAAAATGCTGTGCTACTATTTCGTATAATCTCAATATAGACATATTTTACTTCAGTTCATTATCAGATAACTTTACTAAAGATTTGAGTTATTAGACAAGTATGCTCTAGCCTAAATATTATCTCACATATGATAGATATATAGAAGGAAATACGATGAATTGCTTTAGATGGTTCTCTCATTAGAGAATTTTTTAACCTTGATTTTTCTTCAAGTTTGATTATCTTAGATATTCCACGGTAACTGACTCAACAACGATTTCATCACGATATCATGGTCGAAATCGACCTCGTCGAAGAAAACATCGATTACCATCAGGATTTGATCGAGTAATTTTCTTTTTTAAAACTTTTTGTATCTAAATTTTTTCATTGAATTATAGGCATCATCATTCAGTAGTCTAAATTCAGAATCAACAATGACATTAAATATTATCACCGTAACACTTAATTTAGGTAATATTGTCTTTAATAATTGTTTCATTAAATTAAGTAAAAGAATTCTTTTCTTTAGATGCAGTTAATTTTTTGGGTATAAGTATTGTTGGTCAAAGTGATAAAACAGGTTCAAGTGATGGAGGAATCTATGTTGGTTCAATCATGAAAGGGTAAACTATATTAAACGTGAAAAACAAAAAGCTTATTAGTACAACCTTATTAGAGCTAAAATGTTACATTCTTTAGCCTCATTACACTAATACAAAATAGGTCGATTGAAAAATCTCTAACACGCTATAGTTATTTTCCAAGGATAAATGATCTCTCGTTTTTTGGACAGATAATTTTTCTTCTTATATTAGTGTTCAATAAGCTTGTTGTACGTATTTTACTATATCTACAGCAAGTCTCTACTAGAGTATTGTATGGATACAATTCTTCATACTCGTCCCCGTGGATTGCAATACTTGAATATATCGATGAGAGTCTAATATAATGAAAGATGTAACTATTAAACAGTAACATTAAAATCTCTGTATTGTACACACTATCAAGACCATTTAAAAGTGTGCACTATATACAGATTTTCAGTTCAGAGAGCTGACACATTGTTTGCTGTGAACTGAAGAAAAGATCTTAGACTATCAACTCCTTCATTAGTCTCAGATAAAAGTCTAGTTATGTGTTGTCTTGTTCATCTGCAGAATTAAATTGAAAATATCTTTCAATAAGAACACAAAGTTGATTGAAAAAAAATAAGAATCCTTTACTGTTGTTTGTCTTTTAGCATTTGAATCAATGTAAACATCAATTGATCTAAATTCTCATTGATCAATTAATCAATGTTATTTTTTTTTGTGTTGTTGTTAATAAATGACCTTTTCGCAGCATTTTCACTGCTTTTGCTAGTTATTCTGTTGACATACGATCATCATTATTAGCGTCGTTATTTTATTCATAAGCATTCGGTGTTATGACACGTTCACATTTATCGAATTATTCATTGAACATAGATGTATCTTTTCGTATATCAATAATTCTCATGCGTAAAATGTACTTATTCGTAGTGCCTAAGACAACAGTAGAACACGAAGATAGGAGATTCTTTTTCCGATTGTTTTTTTGTATTCAGTGATTGGCGTTCGATGCGCTCTAACAGGTAGAAACGTATTCAAGTCATTCAAATTTTGAGAAAAGTTTTGAAATGTTGTAGAGTACAATACCTTTTCTTATGGTTAAGGATGATAGATAAATTTTTTTTTCTTTTAGAGGTGCAGTTGCACAAGATGGTCGTATTGAACCAGGTGATATGATACTTCAAGTAAATGATATTAGTTTTGAAGGATTATCAAATGATGATGCTGTTAAAATTCTACGTGAAACTGTACAAAAACCTGGGTATATTTCAAAATCTATTCTTCGATATGTCATAATCTTTTTTTTACTAATAGACCAATTAAACTGGTTGTAGCCAAATGTTGGGATCCCACCCCACGTGGTTATTTTACATTACCTCGTCATGAACAAGCACGTCCTGTTGATCCATTATCATGGCTTGCACACACACAAGCTGTACAAAATACATATAATAATCCTCAACAACAAGTTTTACTTCATCATCGACAATCGATATTAAATTCAACAACAAATATGAGTTCAACTATATCAAGTACAAATAATACAATAGTGGATAATCAACGTAAGTTTTGTATTAAAAAAAAAGAGAAATTAATTTTTTTAAAAATCTATTTCAGGTTTTGGTCTTGATCTTAATTTAACTATTAATTCTGATATGGATACAATTGTACGAGCTATGGCTGAACCTGATTCAGGCTTAGATATACGTGATAGAATATGGCTTAAAATTCCCATACCAAAATCATTTCTTGGTATTGACAAAAAGAAAATAAAAAAAAGATATTTTTGTTTATGAATTTAATTTAGGTTCGGATTTGGTTAATTGGTTATTTCAACATGTCGATGGATTTGTTAATCGTAATGATGCAAGAAAATATGCATCATCTATGCTTAAAGCAGGTTATATTCGACATACGGTTCATAAATTAACATTTTCTGAACAGTGTTATTATGTTTTTGGCGATATTTATTCACAAGGTAAATGAACATTATTTTGAAATGTTAAAATTGATATATGTTTTGTTTCATATTTAGGAATATCTCAATTGACACTTGATGAAGAAGCTGAAGATTATGAAACGGTCTCTGATCATACAAATACTACTGATCGTCGTAGTGGTGATTCATTATTAACAACAACGAGACAAAATACTGTAACTACATTTGGTTTTGTTGATAAAAATAATGCTCCACTTCAATCACCTTCACAATCTTTATTAACTGATACACAACATTCAGGTAAGATTAATGACTAATTTCTTTTTAACTAGATAATTATACTAGAAATTCGATTACTAATTGAGAGAGTACACTTTTTATATCTTGTATCTAGTTATGCTCATGAAAAATTCTTATTATCGACATCTTTCATGTATCAATCCGGCGATTCTATGCAGTAGCAATGATGATAATGATATTACGACGTGTTCATCACCTGTCGAAGTTTAATTTCATATAATCAGCATTTGTCAGATATGAACGATGCTATAAATATTCATTTTTTTTCACCTTTGTCATAAAAGAATTTTTTTGCAATAAAAAGAACAAAAACAAGTTTTCTTTGTCGTTTTTCGTGTTCGTAAAAGTCATATTTTCATGATCGATATTTTTATTGTTTTTCTTTAGGTATTATTGGCACGAAATCATCTTCAACATCAACGAGTAGTAGTAGTGAAACTCGACAATTAATTGATGTACCAAATAGATTACGTTCAAGCAAAGAATCATTTCAACGTGCTATGACCAATCCGTTACCTCGAGAATTTTTTGTTGATGTTATGTAATCAATCTATTTCAAATATATCTCATTTTTCTTTTGTCAGATAATCAACAAAATAATATTCATTTTTTCCTTCTCGTTTTCTGCTCTCTCTGTATAAAGTTTATGTGTGACTACTCTGGATTGTAGCATTCAAATATTTGTGTAGAAACAAAATATATCTATATTTAATCTCCGTCTTCCTTTTCTTTTTCGCACTATTTTTTTTTTGTGCTTGACTTTCTCTCGATCAAAAAAATTTTGTTTTGCGTGGAATAATAAAGGTAAAATAGAAAAAGAATTGAAAAAAAAACGTGCTTTACTTTTTATTTCGTCTATCAATTTCTTAAACAAATAAATTTAAGAAATATCAATACTTTAAACCGAGATAGGTATAATGCACTGTTCATTTTATCCTATTATAAGACGATATGATGTTCAACATTTTGTCTTTCAAATAAACAATCAATCTTTTATTGTTTTTTTAGATGTTTATAAAACTTCTCTTTATCTATATATTAATTCTTCTACCTATTGTTTATAGTCTTTGTTATACAAATACATCACGAACATGGATATGTGATGATTATGATCCATTAAATACTACTAAAACAAATAATTTAGATTATCAAATTATTTTAAATAATCAACAATTTGAAAATTTTTTTCTAAGAAATTATTTTTTAACAGAATTCATACTTGATAATTATCCATTAACACTTCATTTATTAAATGCAAGTAACAATCAATTCGAAAAAATAATTATAACATCAAAAAATCGTTATAAATCAAAACTTCGTCATTTAATACTTGAATCAAATCATATTCGACAATTTAATATTGATAAAATTATTTTACCTGAATCATTAGAAATAATATCATTAGCAAATAATCGTTTAGAAATTCTTGATGCTCGATGTTTTTCATATTTAAAGAATTTAATTAAACTTGATCTAAGAAATAATCAATTAAAACGTATTTTGCCTGAATTGCTATTTAATATTAATATTGATCTAAATAATAATCCACTCGATTGTCAATGTACAACTGAATTTTACCGAATTATATGCGAAAAATCAACAAATTTAAAACAATCTATAGTAAGAAAAAATTTTCAAATACTTTTGTCATAATATTAGAGCTTGAACAATTTTTATGAGCTACTTAGCATGGTACAGCAAGCAGAAATAGAATGAATATTTTTCTTCTCACATTTTCTATCGAATATCCTAGAAAAAATGATTCTGAGGCATTCTAAACCCATTGAAGTGTTCAAGAAAGAAGAAAAACACCCGATGATTGAGTGTTTTTTTTTTGTAGCCAAACTTTTTATTTTAAGATTAATCAAGAAGAGTTCTGGTTCAAGTAATTTCTACTTTTACGCCAATCAAAGTGTGGGAAGTTTTGATGAACGGACAGTCTATTTTAATTCTTTGAATACCATTACTTGAGGAAGATATTTTGATAACTTTTATATTTATAATTATTGTTGGCATCATCACTCAACAGATTCCGTTCTCATTTACTGAAGATTTTTTGATCTTCAATATGAATTTGAAGTTTTAGCTCTTAATACTTATTGAAATACATCGATTTTACAATTGAGAGTCACATTTTAGATTTAAGACAGCTCACAAAGAAAATTCATAGCTCAGTTCAGCAATTTTATTTTTCAAAATTGTACTAGATACTTTAAAATATCTTTAGACTGTTCACACAGAATATGAAGATTTACTATTATATTTTTCGAGGATTCATTGAAAATGAGCACTCACGATTGCAATATATATTAAGAAGCAAGAATCAGAAATTAAGAGTCCTCCATGATAATCATATAAAAATATACTAATGAAAAAGCTTGGGAAAACTATACTTAGAAACAATTCATTTTGATTCAACTTCAAGTGTGATCATTTATTTTGCATCTTTTTCATTTCCTATTAGAGATGTAAGCCGATCAACACTGCTACTGATATTTCGAAAAAATTTCCAGTCATCACAAAAGTATATAAGTCGATAGTAGATTTTTGAAAGTTTTCAACATAGAAAACTCTCAGTCGCTGAATAAAACGTCGGCTTACATTTCTACTTTCCATAAATAAATAAAACTATGTCATCACATCTCGATATCATTTTATTTTCATGAATTATTCAAAGAATAACAAACTTGATAAAAAACAGCTAACAAAAGTATAGCAAGATTAAAATGTCAAACATCATGTTACTAATCATAGAGAGATTATTTTATTCTATTTGAATAAAGAAGTATTTCATTTAAGGTCCTTGATTTTAATATTAACAATGTTTGTCACCATCTGTTGATCGTGTTTGTCGTGTTCTATAGGGAAAGGAAGAGGAGCACGGAGTGCACATTCCTACTTTATATACTCCAACTTTCCGTTAACGGCAGGTTTTATTAAAAAAACAAGCTGTACTTTATAAAATTATGCTGATACTCAAAGAGTTTATAGTTAGATTTTCAAGATTCTTGTTTTATACTTTACATTTGTAAAATTATAATTTAGAACGAAAGTCATAATTGCATAGCACCATATTATGATCCTCAACAATCAGATACTCATCCAGCATCTTATTTACGTTTTTCTACATTTACTCTTATATGTCCAATTAATGGTCAACCTCCACCTATAATTATTTGGTCAACGCCATTTGGTAATCTTACATCAATAAATATATCAAATATTGATTTACTTCCATATAATAATGGTAAACCAATATATGTTACATTAACAAGTTTAGCTGGTCCATTAACTGCTCGTACACGACATAAATTACATGCATTTAATACAAATCATTTATCTATAACACAAGCACGTGCTAGTTTACAACATCATTTTTCATGTTCAGGGATAAATATGCTTGGAATATATACATATAAATTTAATTTTAATATTGATACTTATGCTAAAAAACATGCTTTATGGCTTATGATGTATACAATGATTTTTGGATTTGTTATGTCACTAATTGGTATTATACTTTGTATAATATTAAAACGAACATATTATTATTCAAGTGATCATATGAAAACACCACCATTATATCCAACAATGACACCGAATAGTGCTGCACGTACACCACCTAATTTTGAACTTAATCAATGGTTATCATCGGCAGCAGCAAATATAACTGGAACACTTGAACAAGTACGTGATAAACTTCGTTCAGGTGTACAACAAGTTAGTGGAACAATTCGACAAGCAGCTGAAAGGTATTAAGTTATTTGAAATATTTCTTTTTCCTTTTTTGTAAAATGCAATAAGCTTTATGTTTTGCTTAGTTTGGCTGCTTATCTTCAACCATTTCGTGAAACAAGTCAACAACGATTTAATTTTATACGTGTACAAACATTATCATCTTTACGTAGTTCTAGTAATTTTATGCGTGCTGGTATGAATATGTTAACAGTACAAGTTAATTCTTTACGTGATTATTGTGGTGTAACAACAGCTCATTTAATGCCATCAAATTATTTATTACAACAACAACAACTTCATAATTTACAAAATTCAACTTCATCAATATCATGTATGCATCATAATCAAATGCCGACAATAATTGATGATGAAGAATCTATTATTGAATCAACATTATTAAATAATTCTCAAGATTATTCACCTTATACAGGATATATACCATCAACTGTATCAACAAATGGATCAGGTATTGGTCAACTTGATACAGCTAATAATTCAGCTTTATTAGCATTAAATAATTTTAATCAAGATATAATAAATATCTCTGTTGATGAAAATATCACAATGAGAGGACATATGATAGGTGGAATTGGAACATTTCATGATCGAAGTCATGATCACAATGATGAACTTATTAATGAATCTCAAAGATTAATTAATGATAATGAATAACGTCCAGATTGTTAAGAAACAAACAGAAAACAAATAAGATCTCACACATAAAGGTTTTTTTTCAGATTTTTCATTATATATATTTATTTTTTATCAATATTATTCTCTGAACATAGATGTGACTAATGAAGAAAGTTCTTCAACTAATAAATCGCTTTTGAAGTGAAATTATATGCATTCTGAAGATCCAAATGAGCTATGAATACTGTGAAATGAGTTTTTGTCCTAAGCTTATTATTACTGAGATATTGAAAATTTAAGTTAGTTTGTAAATGAATCTCGTGGTTTCTCTCAGGAACATCAAGAAACCAAATTCCATTATTTGATTTATTGATACACACCTAAAGCTGAATAGAAAACTTGTAAATGGGTTTAAGTCGGCAGTAAAAACCCATAGACACGAACTCTTTTAGGACTATTCTAGTATTACCTAGGTCTTCTGGTGAATTCGATATGAGTTTGAACGGAGAGTAGCAGTTCGGGTAGTTTCATCGGAACTAGCTACACTACTTGACACGTATCTCCAAAATACTGTGCCCACGTCTCGATAGCATCAGTCGCAGAGTGACCTTGGGAAAGTTACTGACGACTGTTTGTTTCAAAAGTCAGTGTTTGTGGATCGCTTAAGTAATTCAGCGTCAGAACTCTAAATCAGGGTGGTCTTTTGCTTAAAGTTGTAACTAGTCATAGTTATAGGAAAGATATCGAGCTATTGAATTTGCCACAATAGAGAATCTAAACTATAAAGTCTCTGAAAGTCAGTGATATTCTTTCTTCCTTCGTTTTACATCGCTCACATAAACCAGCATATTTTATACTCGTATTTCAGAATAGAAGCAAATCAAAAGGCCTGAAACTACTCTCATTAAGTTCTGTTTTTGGACAAAAGTTTCAAATTGAAATTCGAAAATCAATAATTCTGGTGCTCCTGAGAATGAACTACGACATTCATATAAAAGAATCTGTAGATTATTAGAATCTCATAGTCATAAGTCTCGACTCAAAAGCGGTGTGTCAGTTGGTCGACTTCCTTCGTAAAGTAAATTCAAGTCCATAAATTTGACAATACTTAAAGAATCTTGCATAAATGTGTTAACAATGACTGTCAATATTTTATTTGATCTAATGAATGATTTTATTGTATTCTCATATTAGTTTGGAATATTTAAATTTAGAATAGAATATTGAAGTAATTACACTGTTTCGTGCTTTTCTTTATTTTTGTTATTTTTAAAATTTATTTCCAGTTTTTCATTGTATATAGAAAGAGTTTAATGAATTACAATTATTCTATTTTTAACATTTTTTTTTACATCAATCATAACATATGTTTTTTGTTTAACATTGTGTGATATGTGTGAATGAATACGTATTATGTAAAAAATAATAATTCAAATATTTTTCCAATACTTAAAAATTTGGTAATACTTATGAAATTACCATATACCAATATCAAAAATCTACATCCATTAATACTTTTCATTAAATTTGTATTTGTTTTTTATTTTGAACGAATAATCAAAAAGGTGTTTTATACTTTCAAATGACTAATAAATAAATATTTCCTGTGATTTTCCTTATTTGAACTATTTCAGATGAAAATCGACGAATTATTATCATATTACAAAAAAGTATAAAACTGTCGGGTAAGTTACGTTTTTTTTCAATATCAACAAGACACAATTTGTATATCTAATTAGTTTGTTGAAATGTAGAAGGATGTCTCCTATAAAGAAACATATTAAATGTAAATAGGAAAACAGATTTTCACTGTATTAATTGAGAAAAAATAAAAATAGTGTGTTAGTATTATTTTTTTAGAGATAATGAAACTGGATTTTAAGTAGATCATCTTATAAATATCAGCGGATGGTATATTAAACAAAAATTTCATATATAATTGTTAAAAGTATTCACTTTTAGCATTCTACATCAGCATTTTATTATTAATGATTGAAGGAAGTGTTTGACTAATAGGTATACTTTATACTCTAATGGTATTCAATTCGAAATGAATCTTACCTTATTAGTTAGATCCTATTGAAACGAAAAAAAAGTCGTAAATAATTCGTGTTTTTAGATTTTTCTTCGTGAGTTATAAATCTTGTAGTGAGTATTATTAGATATACTAAATAAAAGAAATAATTCTGTGCTTTTCAAATAACAGAATTTGTAGTATTCTTTATCTGGTGATAGAGTATACTAAAGAATCTAATAGTTTCACAATCTGTGATGCGAGTTGGACAAAAGTCGTCGGTAAACCGTTCGATATAATGGATGGCACATCTATACTTTTGCTCTGCCGTAATGCGAACAAATGTGCAATATAGGAATATTCTAATTTCATGAAGGACTCTCTTTTGTGGGATATTTGAACTAACGAATCGATTTTGAAAATAATCTGAGAGGATCACGTCAAGAAGAAACACCTAATAGGCATAAATCGTTTTTTTATTTTCTCTCGCCTCCATACGGCCTTATTAATGAATTCAAACCAAAAGGACAAAAGTGAAAGCTCAAGTCTTCTATGCACATATATCATGAGCATATTAGTTTGAGTTCATTTAATATAAGCCGATCTGGCTATAAAGCTTAAATACTTTCTCGTAATCGTGACACACTTGGAATAGCTAAAAAGTTCCTTGAGGATAGTTTTAATATACTCTTTATAGTATGTTCAAGTACGAAATTTTCGCTTTTTTTCTCTCTACGCTAAAATTCTTCTCCAAAGTGATTCATCTTTTGATGAGATTTTTTTGTTCAACTTCATTTCGAATAACAAAAATATATTCTCTTTTTGTTTTTGTTTTTCAAGATACCAATTCTATTCGATTTCGCTATCAAAAACATCGTTATCAAAATTATCGTCGCATGCAAACATCATCATCAATTCCAGTCAATATTGATGTAGTCAATACAGAATCATTTCATATATTACCAAATAGTAATTTATCAATAACATTTCGTTTTTTACGTCCTGGTGATCAATCCGAAGTAAAATCTCTTTGTCATGATTGGTTTCCAATTGAATATCCAGATAAATGGTATAATGATATAGTTCATAATAAAAAATATTTTGCTTTAGCAGCATGTGATGCTTTTACACAAAAAATTATTGCTTTAATTGTTGCTAATATACTTCCATTAGGTAATTGTAATCGTGAAGATCAACAAATTTTACATAAAAAATTTTCATTAACAACATCAGTTTGTTATATACTCATATTAGGTGTGGTTAAAGAATATCGACGATTAGGTTTAGCAAGTATATTATTAGAAAATTTATTAAATACATTATATAAATATGATACATGTAAAGCTATTTATTTACATGTTTTATATTCAAATGTACAAGCAATACAATTTTATGAATCAAAATTATTTCAATATCGTTTACATTTACCATGTTACTATTTAATTAAAAATGAGTACTTAGATGCATATTGTTTTGCTCGTTATATTAATGGTAAGACTCATATAATGCAGAATTTGAGTGGATGTTTTTTCTCGTTCATTTGCATATGAGAGCTTAACGAGCTGCTCACAAATATTTAGTTTTTTTTTTATTCAATCACTTTTTGGTTGAAAAAAAGCTTAAATGACTGAAAAATGTAGCATTCATAAATATAGACTTGCTTTTCTTCAAAAGATATTGTAAAACTTCAAATAAGTTGTTTTCTCCAACTTTATGAACACATTTTATTATGATTCTGCATAAAAACCTGACTAGAAAAATCTTATTTGATTAGGTTTAGAGATAATAGGATTAAGAAAATCCTCTCTCATATAGGTACCTCCTGCATTCCATATAGCACTTATTTCTGAATATCATATTAAATTCATCTAGCTTTTTTTTAAATCAGAAATCGGAGCAAGTATTTTATATCATTAGCATTACCAGAATGTAAGCTGCCAAAGCATCCATTTAGTTTGTTTTTCCTAATTTAATTTTATTGTGAAGAAAACTGAATTCGTTTCTTCTTCAATGACTAAATTAGATAAAAAAAAAACTGTTAATTCAGTTCCTGCAGGATCTATATGTGAAATACGGTTTAGCTGCTCTTGCTAATCACAGGAAGATTATTTTATTCTATCTATTTTGGGATGCATTCCTTCATCATACTTTTATTTATTCCTTCAGAAATGTAATTGGAAAGTAGTTGATATAGTCAACGACCTGTTAGTGATATGTGGTCTGTGATTGTATATCAACGATGTCTGTCACGTCTGTGATTTGTCATTGCTTAGATGTCTGCCATAACTGTTTATTTAGTTTCGGAGCAAGTTTATGTTCCATATTCTAGAGCTCATTGGGTGGGGTCTGGACATAGGTTCGATCGAGTCTGAATTCGAAAATTTTAGGTCTAACAGGTTCTACTACGCCAATGTAACAAACTGAAACCACGATATTTCAGTCTTTTCAATTTTTTCTTGCAGTATTTGTTCGCTAACGATCTCGCTATAATATTTAGTCTGTCATATTTGTGATACAGAGGGAAGAGACCTGTACTACTGCCCCTATACTTCAATATTCCTTTTAGATCGTGTTTCCCAAAAATAACAAATGAATTTTCATTTGGTGTTTTTCGTCATCATGACTCAGCTGTTAACTACAACAGCCATAATATGCGGAATCATATTCAAAAGTTTCATGGGATTATATATGTTTTAAGAAAATTTTTTTCTTTAAAAAATTCACCTTTTGGATGAGTAGGGACGAAATTTTAGAAAGTAGAACTGAGGCAGGCTATCTTTGTATTTTCCATCGAAAACAGTTCTCACTAAAGCATAGATGACTCGATGTAGTTTTTGACGCTGATTTTATCTATTGTGCTTTCCATTCGTTCATCTAAGGTTATCATCAAACGGAAAAAAATTCAATTTTCTCAACAATAAAACAAAATTAAAAGAAACTAAATCGGTGCTTTTGTAGCATACAATCTGACAAATATAATGGGATAAAATATCTGCTATTATTTCTTATTACAAGAAAAAAACTAGATAGGTTTAAAATAATATTTAGAAATACATGCTATGCAGCATATTCGAGGTATCTATATTAGAGAGGATTTTCTTAACCCTATTATCTTTAAATCTAATCAAGTAAGATTTTGCTAGTCATGTTTTCATAAAATTCTTGAAAACAGCGTAATTGTAATTTTACAATATCTATTTTAAAAAAATGTGAGTTTATATTGACGAATGTTACATTTTCAATCATTCGAGTACTTTTTACGTTCAGACAGTGTTTGAATCGTAATAAAATCTATATACTCGTGATCTGTTCTTTGAGCTCTCCTATGTAAGTAAACGAGGCACACCATTCACTCGAATTTTTCATTATGCATATCTTAAAATAAGTTCTGGAAATTTTCATTAATTTTTCTATTTGTATTTATTTAGGTGGTTATCCACCTTTTACTTTCTCGGATTTCTTATCTAATGTACGGATATATTTAATGCGAGCAAATCCTTGTCATTTACTTGATACAATAAGACATTTTGTCAAAAATAAATTAATATTTACAGATTCTAATCAACGTACGTCATCATATAAACAGATCTCACGTATTATATGACTTCATTATGATTTTATATAAATAAAAATAAAAAGCGTGTGGGTGATCGTTTTCAAAGTTTTTTTTTTGTGTTATTTCAATGAAATATTGAAATGTTTGTTTGTTTTCTTTTTTAAATATGATCTATATCACGAAGAAAACATAGATCTTATTGATCTATAGTTAAAAAAATGAACCAGTATTAAATTATATTTACAGTGACCTATTATCAAGGACATGGACACATCAGAATACATTTCAGCTTCTTTTAATTTTCATAGCCTAATTCAATTGAGTCATATATAGAAGTAAATATCATGAGTTCGTGATTCAAGTCTTTATTCATGACATATTAAATAGACAGTTGCTTACTGATACTACCTAACAATGTCAGCATTCGTTTGACAGAACATAAATAAAGCTGAAGAGCGATTCAAAGATATTCTGATAGTCCTTTGTTCAAGATACATTTATATAAAAGAACCATTCATTTAGCATAATGTTTTGATTCTATGACATCGCCTGTAAATCTTTCCTTGCTTAAATTTTGAGTCTGAAAACCATATATGCATTTAATTATTGTATTGATAAAACTTTCTCTACACATAGTGCACTTCATGATTAATAGAAGTTTTCTAGTGTTACAAAACGCATTAGTTTTTATGGTTTAAAAAGATAGATTACATAACAAAATCTCCAGACCACTATTTATGAGGTCTGATTTTCAAATGATATTTGCCAGTTTTCAAGCAGAATTATATTCTTATCACTTCCAACAAATATCACATTTGAAAACCAGCACAAAAATAGAGTCGACTTATGTGTGTTTCCAAGTTTTTTTTTTAGCGACTTTCTTTTTTCTCATCGAATTTTCACCTCTGAACCTCATTAGAAAAGTGTGAAAAAATGACTTGAATAAAAAAGTTATTTTGATAATGAAAAGCAAGTTATTAATTTGCAAAATGTTATTTAAAGACAAAATACAGGCGACTGAACAACAAAATAGTTGTTTTGATTCAATTTATGTTTCAACACATTTTTGAGTTGGTCGTATGGTGAAAATTTGATCAGAATATTAGAAAAAGTTTGAAATATACATAAGGTGACTCAAGTTTTTGTGCTGATTTCGAATATAATACTTTTCTGAAGTAAAATGTGTACTATTCTGCTTGAAAATCATCGAATATCAGTTGCAAGTTGAATATCTTGAATATGAGATCAAAGATTTTGTCATGTGAGCTACTTTGAGTAAATCGTACAAACTATTATCCGATCCAAAATAAAAGGCAGGTTACCATTTTTCGAATAACTCATTATAGGAACGAGATACAGGACGGCGATTTTCACCATTCGAAAGAGCGATGTTCAGGCCATCGATCGGTATATTACTCCTTAAGACGAAAGATGCTTTCTTTTAGAAATCTTTGGATCAACATTTTTTCCATCGAATATTTTCATCAATTTTCACAATAATCTCAACTAAAATTATGTCAAAATGCAGCTCAAAGCACTCTTTTTTCGCTATCAAATTGACATTTGTTTTCCTAAAACCCACTTAGAACAAGAGGTTAAAAGATTATGATATATGTGATAATTTAATAGCGAAAAAAAGAGTGATTTGAGCTACATTTTGACATAATTTAAGTTGAGATTATTGTGAAAATTGATGAAAATATTCGATGGAAAAAATGTTGATTCAAATTATTTCTAAAAGAAAGCACCTTTCGCCTTAATGAGTAATATATCGATCGATGACCCGAACATCGCTCTTTCGAATGGTGGAAACTGCAACTCTCTATCATCTTCCTATAAAGAGTTATTCAAAAAATGGTAACCTGCCTTTTATTTTGAATCGGATAATAGTTCATTTTATAGAGTTTAAGAAGCTCTATCGGTCACGTAATGAACTAAGTGCGAAGGAAATTTCATTAATACAATAATCCAATGAAAATATATTCGGGACAAACGATTGTTAGAATAAGTTCAAATGATTGTTCAGCTTACTTTATTTTCTGTCACATAAAAATTCGAATAGCTGACTATTCTCAAGCACTAATTACCATTCAGTATGTCATGAAGACAGATCATGTTCACAATTACGATCGAATAAAAATATCTCGATTTGAGCATTAAAATGATGAGAAAACCACGACCTTTCATTTCGTATTTAATTCAATTAGATTGAACCTTGAAAATTAAAAGAAGACGAAATGCGTTCTTGTTCGCTACCGCTTTACACTTAACATATAAGATGTTTTGATATGAATTGTTTTTATTAGAAACGTCTAGATTGTGGTATAAGTTTTTTTCTGAGATATGAAATATTTGGAGAACGACAAAGAGCAAAAAGCATATTAACTTTTAATTTCCTATTTTATCATTGATTTGAATAGATAGAAGTGTCTACTCTCGTATGTGATTTAGAATCAACTTCTGCATGATGAAATTTATATTCTATATTGCATAAAAATAAAGCAAAAAGAAAATGAAGCAAATTGTTAAGATTTAATAATAAGTAAAAAATTCAATTGTTTGACTATGATTACTTTTTTTTTGTTTTATCGAAATCTACATAATTGAATATGCATTATCGCTTTACTCGGAATAATAAAATTATGAAGCGTTCTAATTTCTCTGTAATATTGATCAATAGGATTAAAAGATGTTTTGTTTGCATGTCAACATATTATAATCCATTATACGGCAGAATAAAATCTAAAGTAGAGTAGTTCAATATCAACGAGAAAATCTTTCTTTTACTCATTAAACACTGAATGAAATAAATTTGAATGATTTTTAATGAATATCAACAAGTATTCATTGTATTGTTTTTTTGTCTCGTTCAATCATATTTGATTATCTTGTCTATATTGTTTTCATATATTGAACTAATTGTCATTAATCCGCTCTTTTTTTTAATATGATTCAGTTCATGCAAGTGCACAAAGTAGAAGTGATCTTTTGCCATGTTCTGAGCTTCACTGTTTATTATTATGAATATTATGAAACGCATTCAGCTTTTTCTTCGTTTTATGAATCAATCATATATGCCTCAAAACTCTTCAATAATGCGCTAATATTGAACATAATGATGTCTATTATTGTTTAGAAAAAGAATCAATATAGAAATATTGATGATGCTTATAGCATCAAGATAAAATACGAATATGCAGAGAACGAGCGAAATCAAAGAAAGAAAAGACACAAGGCTTAAAGGCTTTTAGAGACTCATTCATTTATCTTTTTTCACGTATCTGTAAATGCAATTTGCTTCTTTAATCCGCTTGTCGATATAGAAACACTAAAAGGCTCTTTTTCCTGTTTATCGTCATTCTAGTGACATATCCATTAGTGTAGTATCCTTTGTTATATACATTTTAGGATCTCATCATTGTATTCTTTTTCATCTAAAAGAGAGTGAAATATTTTTTTTTTCGCATTCTCTTCACTTCATTCACGTTCCTAATTTGATTACATGATGTAGAATTTCTATAAATAACATCTTTTTATTGAGACACAAATAGATAAAATATTTGTTTTTCTTTCACATCAATACATATACAAACAGACATAAAATATTGTTTTTAAACAATAACTACTATGTCATTTTTGACAAGGTTCAGCATGAAAGTGACCAAATATATTCAATTCAAATAGACACATTAATGTTATGACAGACAACCAAATAATAATAAGAAAAACTCCATAAATTTTTGTTAAACGACATCGATTTATAAAGAATGTTAATAGAAATGTAATAATTGCAATAAAAAGAACAATTGTTGAATACACTAATCCTCGTGAATGAATTTCAACATAATAAGGAATATTTGCATTTGTGGTTGTTAAACTACCATCATTTGATGAACTTGACGCTAAAACAGCTAAAGTTGAATCACTCATAAGTGGTACATTTTCATATGGTGTTGGTTGATAAGTAAATCTCATTAAATTACGAAATAACCATGGTATACCTAAACCCATTAAAATATCAAATACATTTGAGCCAATTGAACCAGCAATAGCCATTTCTGGATGACCACGTCTTGTCATAACAATAGCTGAAAAAATTTCTTCAATTGATGAACCAACAGCTAATATTGTTAAACCCATAATACTATCCCGAATATTTAAAGTCGACCCAACTATAACAACAAGCCATACAAGAAAATAAGCTAGACCAGCAACCTATATATATGTATAATTAATAAAGGAAAAAAAAACAATTATACGTATATTTATTTACAAATATTATTTACCCAAATAGTTGACATGACAAATGTAAGCATATAATAATTGTGAAAAACTTCCTTTCGACAATCTGGTATTGTAATATGCATAAGTAAACGAACTGGATACATAAGAAGCCATTTTAATATTTTATATTTTTTTGTTGGTAATTTAAGTGGATCAAATATTTCTGTTGCATTAGCAACTATTTGATGATTACTTAATGTATCTTTAAGACGTTTTTGACATGGTTTAAATGTTGAGCGTCGTTTCATATAGTGATTTGGAATTGTTGTTGTATTCATTGCAACAGATTCTGAAACTGAACGAGCACGTGTTGTTATATTTTGTTCTAATTCAACATTATCATTCAAGGCTTGTAATTGTTCAGAATGACGTTCACTAGATTTTCGAGGTGTTTGATTTGATGAATTTCCACGTATTAAGCGTGATAGACGATCATTAAATTTTAAAATAGCCACATAAATTAAATAGAGTATAACAAGTGCAAATGCTTCATACCAATAGACGCGTTGATCAAATATAATAATAAATAGAACAACAACAGCAATACAATAAAATCCACCATCTCGTACAATTGGATATGCATCTAATTCACATACAGTTGTTGAAATCAGTGCACATAAAGCAATAACAAAAAGAACATTGAATACAGCTGAACCGAGAATAGTGCCCACTTGAAAAAATAGAAACGTAAAAAAAAAGATATTAAATTTGAAATGACTTTCTCAAAATAAGTTCTTTCGCTCGTTTCAAAATAAGCAGTATTTCCTTCCGTTTTGTCTTTATTCTATATTTAGTATACAGATACACAATGTCAATGCTTTCCTATTTTCTGTATAATTATAGACCGTTAGAAATATGTTTATTCAGTTTTCATAGATCTAACTTACGAGCTATATCCGATTTGACGAAGAAGACACCAACTATGGATGTAAAAAATTCTGAAGCCGATGTTGCTAATGCCATGAACGTAGCTCCGGCAACATCCTATTAGAAATAAGACAGATATATCACACGTCTAATCTGTGAATTCATACCGGAGTTAAATTTAAATTATAACTTATTTTTTCTAAAGCCGATGCAAAATAATCATCACAAACAATTTCAATAGCGGCAAATGAATAGAGTATAAGTGCAATATAAAGTAGAACACCACCATTACGACGTTGTTCATCGGTAAAAAATAATGATGGAAATTGATCAATTGATGCTAATTCACATTTATTTTTTTGATTATTTAATGTCAATTCATTAGATTTTGTTTCATTTATTGAAAGTGTATTTGTTGTTGAAAAAAATATTTGAAATATAGTTCCACAAAGAACAGTTAATAAAATTTTACGTCGAATCATGATAATTGAAGAAGAATATCGTTAATTATAGCAATAAAATATCTAATAGTATTCATCTCTAAAAAAAAGAAGAAAAGTAAGCATTTTTTCAGGTAGATAGATGCAAAAATTTTGAATAAAACTAATTATTGAATACTTTATCCTCTGCTTATCTTGTATAAAGAAAAACTTATTTCATTCAAGTATTGTCACTAACTCATAGTTAAAGGAGAAAAGACAAGAAAAAAGAAGACGACCTCATTAGTGATGCCAAGCAACCAGTTAGTGTTAAAAGATGAAGAAGAAGAAGAAGAAGAAGAAGAAAGACTGAATGTTTTAACTTTACCTGTCTTAAATGATGTTACTCTCTTTTCTCCTTGTCAATGTGTAATAGTCATCGATTTTTATTGATGAGTGTTCAATTGACTGATGACATCAACAGTTTTTTCGTCTTCACTAGATCTCTTTCTGTTAATATAGACTCATAAGTATAAGCTACTTGCTTGCCTACTCTAATAAAGAATCATTATCACATTGATTAGACAACACCATTAATATTATCAAGACAAGAGAAAGACAGAAGCAGTTGTGTGCATACCCAACTAAAAAAAAACTTATAATCATAATAAAAATGATTGTTTTTCCCCTGTTGTACTCTCCTTCTCGCCAAGTCGTCTAGTTAACCGTTTGTCTCTACGTTTCTCTACTTCTGTCGTTTCTCGCTCTCCCTTTTCTATCTCGTTGTGTGACACTAGGAAAGAAAAGGATAGTTGACTACCAGACTCTCTTGCGTGAGAAAATGCTACGACAAGCGACAGAGCGGCCGAAGAAGAGGTTACCAAGCCGGTTCTTCTTCTTCTTCTTTTATTCCTTTGTATGTCATATAGCACAGGATACGAACGAACAGGATTTGTTGCTAGTGTTTCTATACTACCGCACGCAAAGACATATGAACATAATTCACATTCTCGAAATTACAAAATAGAAGAGATATTAACAAGAAAAAGAAGAGAAGAAAACACATAGAAATCCCAACCCAAGTAGAAAAAGTGAGAGAAAGAAAAAAGACAGTGAATATAATCCACGATTTATTACTCGTCTAAAAACAATTAGGTCAAAGAATCTAAAGAAAATCTAATGATAGGTTTCTTTCTTTCTTTTTTTTTATAATACTAAATACGAATATATTATTTATATGAACAATTCGATAGCATCATTACTTTTTATACCTTGCATATAATAAATCATATACATTAGCATCAATTGTAATGCCTAAAGCATCATAAAGTAGAACTTTATCTGATTGTCAAAGAGATACTTATGAGTAACGCATTTACTTACGCACAAGAAGAAGAGGAGTGTTTTTATTGTGGTTATTTGTTGGTTTTGTAGCATCCCATAGGAATATACTCAGCCAGTTCAATCGACTTCGTACGCGCACTGCACTCATGTTACAATTGAATTGTAGATGCATACATTCCGTCCGTCATACTTTATAGTGTCACTTCCGTCTGGCGAGCATCAAAAAATAGCAAAGGAAAGAAAAGGCAGATATATAGATAAACTGCTAATGCTTAACCGAAAACTCATAAAGCTTATTACTAACAGAACACGTACGATGGTTCGCATTTCTAAAATTATCAATACTATGAGATTATCTGTTATTATCATTAAAGACAAGCAATATTATCAAATTCTTCTTATGATTTTTATTATAAAAATGAAGAATAAAATAAGTATACTAAATATAGCCTTACGAAGAAGAAATGATATGATTTTCATACTTAATTGAAAACATATGATCCTTATTTTTTCTACATTTTTATAAGCATAGAATAAGAATCTCAAGGGTATATAATGTGCCAAAAGCTTTCAATTGTATTCTTTTTAATTTTTTTCTCTATTGACATAGGCTACAAAAAAAAACGGAACAAGTAATTTTACACAAGTCATGATGTTCTTCTTATTGAACATTTCAATTAGGTTCATAAATAATTTATTTTTAATGGACTGTTCCAGAGAACGACAGCTAACACAACATTTTTTTTTCTTTCATAGAATAACCGTTCATACAAATAACTTTTTAAAAAATTGAATCATATCAAATTATAAAATGAATACGGCTTTATTTGATACAAAAACAGAATAATAAAAATTATCGATTGAAAATATTTATAAATATCGGTTTTTGATTAAATTTATAGAAAATTTTTTTTTTTCATCAGAATCGACTGTTGAAACAAAAAACAAAAAAAAAAGAGGAATAAGTTATTCTAATCGAATTCAAATTACAAGCAAATGCTAAGAAAAAAATGCTTTCAGCGGAATTCCTTCGAGATACGATGAAGTAGTTTTTATTGCAAATAAGAAATTTTCTAAGATCATTGCGTTCAGTTTATGAATTATTATTTTGTATCATAACAAGAATATGTTATATGAAATTATCATTTTTATATTGTAAAAATTTTCTAGATAATCTTTTTTCTATTATCCTATTCATACTTTATTTCTTTTCAATATATAGTATCATTTCATTTAATTAAAAAACCTACAAAATTAATCATCAATTCTATAATATTAATATTCAAAGTCTGTGATCATATGCATAACTAAAATGTCTTCGAAGTGTATCAAATGTATTTGTTCTTGTTTATAGTCACTTGTCAAAGACAGAAACATTAATATCATAGAAAAAAGAAAAATGTAGAACAGTTCATTTTTGAATGAAAAGAATACAATCGAAAAAAAAAAACAATTAAGATATTATAACAGTCATATGTTGTTTTTATTTTTGTCTATCCCATACCACCCATCCAATTAGGTAATGCACCAGCTTGTGGAAAACCACCTGGGAAATTTAAATTAAGACGTTTAATAGCTCGTCCTTGTGCACGTATAGCGTAAAGTAATGCAGCATATTGTAGAAGTTTTTCTTCACCACGTGTACATTGAATTGCACGTTCATATAAATCTGCAGCTTCTTCAAATTGATTTCTAAATAAAAAAGAAAAAAAGTTTTTTTTTTCATACATATAAAATTCAATAAAAACTACAGACTGATTGCATTTAAATATAGCAAACATAGTTAAAACAGTTTCATTTGATCGATCAAGTTCAAGTGCTTCAATATAAAGTTTTTCAGCTTCATTATTATTTGATGGATCACTTGACATTAAACAATTACTAAAGAAAAAACATAAATAAATAAAAAAGTTTCATATGAAATTAAAAAAAGAAAAGAATAAATATGACAACAATATGCTTTTAAGGATATACTTGAATGAATCGAATACGTTTCAAAATAATTACTGAATAGAACATAAATAGCACTACGATAAAAAAAATTCTAATATTTCCAAGGTGGTTCAATTAAATAGACTGGTATTGTGGTAAGTGGTAGGAATTTATTCAAAGTTTCTTTTTCATACAGATAAGGTAGAATCCTAGACGACATCAACTAAATTTTTTCTAATCAAAATTCATTTGTAGCATAGGAACTTTTTTTGAGTAGTAGATTTTGTTCTGTGATATTTTGATGTATAAACTGATGTATTTCGGAGATTTCAACGACGTCTTATCAAGGCCTACGGGCATGAAGGAAGGTTGCACTTTAGTTTGACTCCGATTTTGTTTTTGCTTCCGAATGCCTCTTTCAGATATGTTTAAAACTTTCAAAATGTATGAGTTTGTACGGCAAATGTCAGAATAATTTCTACTATCCAAAAAAATTAATATGATAAAACTGAATTTTCAGTAAAAAATTTAGTTGGATTCCGTGCAGTACTTTATGATAAGGTAGGCAAATCCTACTATTAAGCATTATTCTTGATGTAACGAAAGCAATGTTACCTATTGTTAAGCAGAAAATATATATGTATAGCTATTCAAAGATAACTATCAGTCGTTATGAGAGATGTGAGAGACTACCTTTCATTGATACTAGTAACTTTTTTTCTAGTGGCCGTGTTTGCGGTAATTTTAGTTTTTCAGACCTCAGTCCTGATCTGGAGAAAAGTTTCTAGAATATGTTCCTATCATATTGAAAAAAACGCGTCAATACTCATTGTTTTGAATTGATTTAATCGATTCCTATTACTTTCTTGGGTCATCAGTTTTGAATTATGTTCTGATTGATATGATTTATAATATAATTATCTTAAAATTATAGAATATTTAATTATAATCCCTATTTCTGGTGCGTAAAAATTGTTTTTCTTGTAGTACTGGTGATTAAAACCTGGACTAAAGTTATTCTCGCACATCTCTACTTGTCATCTAAGAGAATAATACGAAATAAAAATGAGCTTTATGAATCATACTATATATTGATACATATAGAGCAGATTTGTAGAATTAATGCCCGCACTTTAATTAAAGAGAGCTAAGCATAATAAATCTCTATAACTCGACAACGCCAACAGCTAACGACCTGCGGCTTTTAGGAATCAAAAAAGAAAATCTTCTGACGTCTCTCTATGTGACATATTATTAGACAAAATTATTTTAAAACGCATCATCTTTGTGAATCATATAAAAAAAATGCATAAAGATGGTGTTCCGTTTTGATATAATTTGAACATGTTCTTCAAATAGACGAACTTCAGATCCATAATTCAAAACAACACTCAAGTGACTATTTTTTCATATTTCAAAGATGAACAAAGGAAATCGAGTATCTATTCGGTCAACCTATATAGAATTTTCTTGATTGTTAGCAAATTTTCTCATTTTTTGATCTAATATTCTTGAAACAAAATACAGTTTTCTTGTATGTTTTTTTTTTGAGTGTTTTGCGAAAATGATGGGTTTTAAAATAAGTTTGTCTTATATATTATCATGCAAAAAAGACATTCGAATTTCTCCTGTTTCGATTGATGAAAACGACAGGTCGCTAGCTATTGCCGTTATCTAGACATTAAGATTACATCCTGTGCTCTTTGATTCTGGCGCGAAAATTAGTTTTAACATGAACAATTACAAAATTTTGAAACTTCAAGCATACAACATAAGTTTTGTGCAAGGAGACTGTCATTTGGATGCTTAAAACAATAGAAATGTGTGTATTACGTATGGAGTGCGAATTTCAGCATTTAAACTGACTAGTTTTGAAAGCTCGTCCTAGGTAACTCAATATAATTCGTTTTGAATTCTTATTATTCCCTTTGCTGACACCCGAAAAGTATCCATGCAACACTTCTTCTGTATTTTTCTTATTCACATGAAAAATAACCTTAAATAAACTTCCTCCACTAACCAAAATGTTAGCGACTTCGAGTCGCAGTGCTATTTATAGCTTATCCTATATGACTTATGAAATCATGTTTTTCCTTAGCATGACTGAAAAGTTTAAAAGCATTTCCTAATAATGAATAGATATCAAAGATTTCGATCATGTCAAGTTTTTCACAAACTATATGGTTTTTAATAATAGCATGACGTTTTTTCAAAAAAATTTTCAATGACTCCCGTCACATTCTGCATGAAAAACACGTATTTTTTTATTTCGTATTTCAGAATTCTTCAAGAAGCTTCATTACCAACAAAAATTTTTTTTCTGTTTGAAAGCCCGTATAAAACTACAATGCGTGAAAGAACTCATTTATTTTTCAATTAACCTAATAAAAAATAATAAGAATTTGGAAACAAAGGAGCCTATCAGACACTGCAAGCTGGTATGTTCTTTCAAATAAAAATAAACTCAATATAAAGACTTAGAGTCCACACCGAAATTCGAATTACCAAATGAGCTATTTTTGACTCTTGTTTCATGAATATCTCTGGAGAGCATCATGGTATAGGACCGAAAATTTCATTTGATTTGAATATAACTGGCTTATAATCGATTTTTGAGAGAGGACACAGTGTGCACATGTCGTATGGCAAGTGTACATGTGACTTTCTTTCTCGGAAACGGATTTCTTTGCTCAGAAATGATCGGATATGACGCAGAGAAGCAGTGTTGGGGGAAAAAGTCTTGCAACAAAAAAAATGCTTAAGGGAATCGCTCGCCTTTACTTTTTGAGAAAATTCTTTTCTATGGAATTGTTATGTGTTATATATCATTCGACGCAATTTAATGCGCTCATTCGTAGTATACTATTTTTGTTGATTAAATATTTTTCCAAAGCCATAAGAACTGAAAAAAATAGACTTTCTGGAGATCCATTGTGGTATCCGAGAATGTTTATACTAACAGGGATTAGAAATAATAGATAGAAGAACATTCTAGTAAAAATTTCGAGAAGTTTCAAAGTTATATTGCTCACTTTACTGGACTAGCAGCCGTTCAGAGGACAGTAGAAAAAAAAAATTTTCACCATTGTATAGAGCTCGGCTTGGAGATTCAAAATATGTACTTGATTTTCCTGTCGAATATTTAAATTGTTTTGAGATAAATTTTTCCGATGACTAGACCCGATCAAGCTCTACCAGTAACATCACGATTTTCAGGCTAATTTTTTGGGCAATTTGGATTCCACTTTCTTTGAAAGTTGTAACGAAATTATTTATACCATTAAATAGACTATATTTAAACCTTGAAAAAGCGCAAATTTTCAACTTTAGTCAAATGTCCGTCTAGATGCATTTCTCTAGAGGAAAGTTTTTATATCAATTGTATTTTTCTCTATTACGTGTTTATCATAGAACGAAACGTTGTTTCAAGTTATTTTGTTAAAATTATTCGCTCGGAATCAAACAATCTCTTCACAGTTGTATTTATCTCTGGTTACATACGCTTTAAGTGCCAATAATGTTGGATTTGATGGAATTTCTTTAACAAATTTATTTAAATATTCAAGTGCTCGATCTTTTCGATCGTTATCCAAATAACACTAAATAAAATATAAATGTTTGATTGTTTAAATTATTCAATATATATTTACAGATGTTATTGCAAGTGCATAATAAATATCTTGTTTACAAGTATCATAATATTCTTCAAAACTACTTAATGCTTGCTCAATACGTTCTGGATTATTTTCTTTGGCTCCAATTTTAGCATCATTTATTAATTTTTGATATTTAGCACGAAGATTTGTTGGTGATATTTTAAGTGCTTCGATAAAATCTTCGTGACCTTCACTATAATTTTCTAATAATGTTTTAAGCTTAAGAAAAACAAAAAAAAAAGAAAAATAATATGATAACCAACTAAGATAACAAAAAAAAGCAAAATAAACAAACCATTCCACGATGAACATGTGGTGAACATTCATTTGGATGATTTTTAATACATTGATCATATTGATACATAGCGCCTTCAAGATCACGTTGATGAATTTTAGTATTAGCTCGTTTTAATTCTGCATTCATTTTTGTCTAAAAACTTTTTAAATTTAAAACAAAAACAAAAGGAACTTTTTGTTTCATTTTGAACCTTTTCTGAAGCCTTTTGATCATTAATAACTGCATCAAAATCAGCTAAAGCTTCAACATAATTACCCATAAGTAAATAAAATGAACCACGAAGTAATAATGCTTCTAATCTATATCGTGAATTACTTGATGATTCAAGTTCATGTGTACATAATGATGGTATATCAGTAAAACGACCTTCATCAAATGCTTGATAAGCACGTGCTAATGAACTATCTGGTTGTTCTACACGAATTTCATTTATAAAATTTTCATTTAGTATTGGATCATCTTCAAATTCATTTAATGATGTTCGAACATAATCTTTTGATAATTCAGCTGTACTCTTTTTTTTTTTTTTGTTAAGAAAAATAATTATTGTTATTTTAATTGAATAATAAGATTTTCGACTTACTGGTGGTAAAGTTTCCATATATCGTTTAGCTAGATCAGTAAGAACTTTATCAGCAGCCATAATATATGCTGGTTGATATGAATCAATAAAGCATACAGTTGAATAATCTATATGAAATATTTAAGTTTAATCATGGAATTATGTTAGCTTTAAATGAATAAAGTAAAATTTCTTATGAATTTGAAACTTCAAAAAATGCTTTAGCTATGTAGCAAACATATGAGGAAAAAAGAATGAATCTGAAAATATGAAGTTTACACTAATTGTCAAAGAAAATATATGAATGCCATTCGAGAGATAGCCTAGTGATTACAGTCAAAATAAAATGAACACTTTCATTAGACAGATGTACTTATAGAAAAATTTGTAGACTAAAGTTTAATCGTATTATGTAAGAGAATGTTGCTTTTTCTCGAATCATCTCATGGCATTAGACATAACAGGTGACAAACGATAATAGAGTCTCTACGAAGAGATCAAAGTGGATTATCAATATTTCTTTTGGGATTAAAGCGTATCATGCAAAGTCAGTAATTTCGATCAGAAAATAGTAGGAACTTGGAAGTAGTATTATACCCATGTTGCATGAATGTTTGCACTACTGCTAGTATTGAACACTGAATAGTCTACCAACGGTTTTTATTCGCTTTAAACTACATGACTAGTGATTAGAAAGCTAAGTGATTGTAACCCATCCACATGTCTCTACATTCCGGTCAAAAACAAATTCTCATGAGAAGCATGAAGACTATGGTGAACATTTTATTACAAAGAAAGATAAAATCAATGAGGGAGATGAATATGAAAAATTCATAGTCATCAAAATAATAATAAAATTGTGATATGTGATAAATAATCTTATTCTCTCTATATCATTGTTATTAATTGAGAACAGAAATAAAATATGTATATAATACAAAGTTTCGATTTTTCCATTTTAATTCAAATCAGTGCGAAATATCAGTGGCGGATTTCGATTTTCGCAACAGAGGAACGATCATAGTCATAAAATGTGTTTTGAACTCCATTTGAGGGTGTATCGGCTCATTTTGCGCTAAGAAAAATGTTTCAGAATGGAAAGATGATCGTGCCCTCAAAATTCGCAACTACAAAATACGTTTTCCTTTGTTTTTTTTTCATGTAGTTGCTTTAAATATCATTGATCATGGTCATATGTGATCAAGTTCAACGGTAGGCTCTGCTCTTTTATGGCTATTTTCCTCCAAAATTAGAGATAATCCAGCCACTAGATCCAAACATTGTATTTCTACTATTTTTTCCGAAATCTTCCGGCCGAAATCAGCCGTATATCATTGACCTGAAATATCAATATGATGGATTCTTTTTGTTCGTATTGTATGGCAATGTTTAAAGTAACTACTCTAGTAAAAATACTCATCCAACCAGTAGAACATGCTAATATAAGTACTCATTGTCATTTTTCTTTTTCTATAGGTTATTTATCAAAACATTTATGCGCTATAATGTACGCAAACCGATTGAATAAGTATAATAAAGAAATGTCATGTAATTGAATGAAAAATATCGAAAAGGTATTTTTTTTTCTTCTTTTGTTCTCTTCTGATGAATCATTTATAATATTTTAATGAATAACGATTTAAAGAAAGATAACTATAGACAGCTAATAACTTGGATTACGAATCAATAGCAATTTTACGTATTGAAGACATATGAATCATCTTATTTTTATGTTTATAATAATTTAGAATATCAATTGCTTTCCTATTACTTTATGTTATAAAAAAGGATAGATTATTTCTATCCTGCATACAAAGAAACCTATAGGAGTAATTTAATACTTCTGATTCTCAAATTGATGATATCTCGTAAATTTCCACAATATCTATCTCTCTGGGGTCGGATTGCAAATTTTCGAAAATATAGGAATTCCTATATAGGATTTTGTTTTCTGAATTTTACGACTATTTTCACTAAAAAACCAACCGAAATTTAGGTATTGTACGTCGAGCGTTACCTGCAAGAGACACCTATTCTCATCTCCTGAGCTCTTCGTAAAAAGTGATAACGGGGGGGGGTAGCGTCGCGAAGACTCCTGTACTCCCCCTCAAGCTATACTGAAACCTTTAGAAGTTTTTCTACTGTTTTTGATAAAATATAGGAAAAATAGGAATAGCGATTCAAATATAGGGTAAAATATAGGATTCTTCAAAAATATAGGAATTATAGGATTTATAGGTCGAATCCGATCCCAGCTATCTCTATATTTTATTGTTAGTTGTACATTTAAATAAAATGGATGCATTATAAAAGCACGAAACAGAATATATAGTTATGAGTAATTTTACATAAACCACTAAAGTAAACAAAAACTCTTTATATATATATAGAAGTACTCACAAAACACTCAACTATAAAAGACAACTACTAAATTATTATATTCATATTCCAACATGAGTACTCGCTTATGAGTACCTTTCCTTGAGTAGTTATCAAAAGAAAGAACAATTTATTCACTATATTACGAAACACGATCTAAAAGAAATGTTGAAGTTCACTGATGAACATTTGGAAGAACCCCTCCCCTTAATGGAGCTCACCAGATAGAGCTTTGGTCTCAGCCTGTAATTTCTCTGTTACCAGGATTCTGAAAACGTTCTATAAACAGAATCCGAAACTCAATTTTTTTGGATCGAATGGACTCTACCCCACAGGTCGTATATCAATAACGTTTCGTTGTAATATATGAACTACTTCCTAATTGTACTTATGAAAAGTCAAGTAAAAAAATGATGATAGAAATGTATCCCAAAATGAATAGAAAATAATCTCTATACGATTAGCAAGAACAATTATATTGTGTTTCACATATTAATCTCACAGGAATTTCCGTCATAGGTTTTCATATTTGATTTAGTTTTAAAAATTTGTTTCTAAATTAAAATTAGTCTGTTAGGTAGTCTTTATGATTTAACAAACCTTCGAGAGCTAATTCAAAATTTCCAACTGTTTCAGCTGCACGAGCACGTCGTTGAATACATTTAACATATTTTGGATTAAGTTCAATAGCTTTTGAACAATCTTCAATGACTTTCTCATAATCTTTCTATATAATCAATAGAATTAAAATTGAAAAATAGAATAGAATATAAATTACATACTAATAATTCCCAAGTAGCTGCACGATTTTGATAGAATTGTGAACGTTCTTCTGTTGATTCCTCTGGACAAAGTTCAATTGCTTCTACCAAATAAATAAATACATAATAAAAAATAAATAAATAAAATATTTTATTTATTACTTGTATAAGCTTCGATAGCTTCATGATATTTTTGTTCTCGATATTTAAGATTACCTTCATTCTTTAATTCTATAGCTAAAGTTAAACGATTCTAAGAAAAAAAGAAACATAATCTTAAATCCATAATTAATGTTATCTATTACTTTTAATCGATTTTCTGATGTTGTCGTTGTATCTTCATTAACTTTAGTCAATGGTGTTGGTAAAGGTGACCGTCTAGTAGCTGATTTTTTTGCTTGCTCTTGTTGTTGTCGATAGACAAGATAAGCAGCAACACACACTGCAGTCGGTACTCCAATAATTAAAGCCCATTTAGCTAAACGTTTGCCTAAAGTATTTGTTGGAATAGTTGCATTTGTATTTGATGATGAACTTCCTGTGACTGTACGTAGATATGATGCCATTAAAATTTGAAATAATCAAAAGACCAACAAAGGCGCTTGAAACAAATTAATGTGTGTATACAAATACATACATACATTTATATATGCGCGATTCCATTGGTATAAAGAATAACCAATGATATTGCATAAAAGCTCATAATACGATGATTGGTTATCCAATGTTTCTCATACAGATACATACGAGTTCAAAGTCTTTTTTTAAATCATTTGTATCTTTTGATATCAGCAACAATGAAACAATCAACATCAATTTTATCAAAAATTTCTGCACCATTAGTGAATAAAATAATTGATAACGAATTTTTCTTTTTATTAAGAAGTTTTTTTTTTCGTATTTTCAGAGATTATCTTTACAAAATTTAAACCAGGTACGTTGTGAATCCACAAAAAGTGATACCAAAACAACTGGTGGTCTCAATTTTGGTATATAACATAAATAAATAAATTCAATAGAAGTTATTTTTGTTTTGTTTTCCTTTTTTTATTATTAAAGAATTGACACCTGAACAAAAAGAAATACAATTATTGGCACGAAAATTTGCTAAAGAAGAAATCATTCCAAATGCCGCTCATTATGACAAAACAGGCGAGGTATAGAAAAGTTTAAAAAAAACATTCATCCACTTATTAACAAAAATTTTGAATAAAAAAAAAACTTTTCTATAAGACTTAGATCGATGACAAGTTTGGGGGTGTGGCCTTTGAAAGCGCAATCTTCCTTTCCTTTTATAGAGTACTTGTGTCGAATGTTTGTTCGCATTATCCTTGGTATACTTCTGTACTTGTAACAACTGGCGTTTTTTCTTCGTTTCAAGTTACATCACGCATTTACTTGATAATAATTAGATCAGTTATTTTCTTTTTAGTGATGTGTTAAACCTTTCTCTTTTTTGTATTCAAAGCCTATTGATTCCGAAAGTTTTTAAAAGACCATATTAGAGTCTGAAACAATAGGTCACCGGTCATTTAACATGAACAGTTGTCTTTATAATGTATGATCGTTGGACAGCTCTCCTAAAATTTGTAAGTAGAGTTGTATAGAATAAGATGCTTTGACATTATCTAACTTTATCTACATGAGCCTTGAGCACTGGGGATTATGTTTTAAATGACATTATCTCTTTTAAGAGTACCTCCCTCTTTTTTTGACACGTGCTGGTTCTCGAAGACGGTACAACCGATCAAGCTGAAATTTTTAGCACTGATAGAGCACTAAAAGTAACAGGATACATGTTCGAGGAAAATGATTTAACATAATTTTTTATGGAGCTTTCTGGGAAACCCTGATTTTCCAGAGGTCCGCATCCTGACACATTACAACCTTCCCTTAAAGTTTATCCGATTGGGCTGAAATTTTGCTTTTAGATACATAACACTATTCCCTAGAGGTAAATTTAAGGTTTTCCAAAATATCACTTTCTTTTTTTTTTATAAAAGAAATACGTCAAGATCTGAGTTTTGGCTCCGGGTCTTGGCTTCCAAGACCAGGTAACTCCGAGTAGGAATGTCAAAAATGGAAACGCTCAATTTTACCTCTGGAGAATACTTCTAAGTATTAGTGGTAAAAATTTCAGCTCGATCGAACAAACTTAGAGGGGGGTCATAAGCAACCGAGAGATTTAGAAAATCACTGTTTTACGTAACGCTAAGTAAAAGGAAAAAGATTACATATGATTACTATGAAAAAAAACTTTCTCGATCCAATAACTATGTAAAAGTAAGGTATTTAGAGTAGAATAATGTCTCTAGTTGCATATGGCACTTCAGGCTATCATATCTTAAGCTCAGCTTGAAATCGAGTTTTTGGTCACAAAAGTGGGGGGATACCCTTAATAATAGTGATGTAAACAGAAGAGACGTGATAATTAAAATCGACCAGTACTTTTTTAAAGATGTTTTAATGATTCTATCTGACGTAACACAATTATAAATAGTGATAGGTAGTGTCTAGTGTCTGGGTGTGGCTATTCTCTGTATTCACATCCCAATTATCATGCTTTTTCTATTTATTTCACTATTATCAAAAGAGATAACGTCATTCAAAGTATCGTCCTAAGTACTCGAAGCTCACATGGAAATAGTAGGGTATAGATCACTCTTTGTCTACATATAAACTAATTTTCGTTGAGACTCAGAACTTATGGGACACATTTTGGAAATGCTACTCCCACTCTACTCTCAAAGGTCTAAGAAAACAGTAGTAAATGCTATAAAATAGTATGTTTACGTGACCGTTTCCAATGATCCTAATGATAGTCTTGGGCTTTAAAATCTCTATCCTTCTCTTGTCCAACGAATTTTTTATCTCATTCTTCCTTAACACTCTCTATTAGGAAAATTCTAAAAGTGATGAATAGCAAACTAGTATCATGTTGAAGATGCACAGGGTAAAATTTTTTTCGTATCCAGACTGAGAAAGATGTTACTATCCTTACTCTACTCTGCATATCTCTACTTGTAAATGTATTGAACGTGCAGAAAACAACGTCATTATGTTGATAAGCACAGACTACGATTGGAACCCAAAAAATACTTTAATAAAATTTATATTTCTGTTAATTTAATATATACTTTAAAGATTTCATTGATTGACTTCAGTTCTATTGAGATTGAATTTATCTTGAATAAATTTCTTGTTTTAGTATCCATGGCCAATTGTTAAAAAAGCTCATGCCCTAGGTCTTATGAATTCACATATTCCAACACAATATGGTTTGTTTGTTTTTATAATGTCTACAAAGAATTTTATTTGCTTATTTAGGTGGTTTGGGTCTTGGTATTCTTGATTCATGTATTATTGCTGAAGAATTAGCATATGGGTAAATAAAGTCATAATTAATGATTTTTTGTAATTGGCCTACTTTGAATATAGTTGCACTGGAATCGAAACAGCTATTGAAGCTAATTCACTTGGCGTAAATACAATGTTAATTGATTGAAAATATAAATAAATTTTTATATTTAGATGGCTCCAGTTATTGTTGCTGGTAATGATGAACAAAAGAAACGATTTTTAGGACGAATGATTAATGAACCATTAATGTGTGTACGTATTGATCTATTTGAATTATAACTTTGTTTTTTTTTAATATTTGATACATTTTAGGGATATTGTGTAACAGAACCAGTTGCTGGTTCCGATGTTGCTGGTATTAAAACACGGGCAGAAAAAAAAGGTGATGAATATATTGTCAATGGAGTACGTACGAAATCAAATATTATTCTTTTTTTTTATTATTATAATTTCTTTATTTTAGCAAAAAATGTGGATTACTAACGGAGGTAGATATTAAACGAGAAGATTTCATTTTACGAATTATACGTCAAAAAAAAATTTGAATATTTAGGTGTAGCTAATTGGTTTTTTCTTTTGGCTCGTACTAATCCAGATCCAAAAGCACCAGCTAGTAAAGCATTTACTGCTTTTGCTATTGAAGGTGATAGTCCAGGTTTGATACGAGGACGAAAAGTAAATTTTATATTTATCAAAAAGAAAACACAAATAAATAATCTAATTCTTTTAAGGAATGGAATATGGGTCAACGAGCTTCTGATACACGTGGTATTACATTTGAAGATATGCGTGTACCAGCAGCTAATGTTCTTGGTAAAGAAGGTGAAGGTTTTAAAATTGCAATGTTAGTATTTGATAAAACACGACCACCTGTTGCGGCTGGTGCTATTGGTCTTGCTCGTCGTGCATTCGATGAAGCAACACAATATTCATTACAACGTAAAACTATGGGCAAACTTATTGCTGAACATCAAGCTGTAGCATTCATGCTTGCTGAAATGGCTATTGGTATTGAATCGTCTCGTTTAGTTACATATATATCTGCTTGGCAAACTGATAAAGGTGAAAAAAATACATATTTTGCATCGATTGCTAAAGCATTAGCAGCTGATGTTGCTAATAAAGCTGCAGCAGATGCTGTACAAGTAAGAAAAAAAAAGAATAATAAGAAAATTAGAATTTGATATTAAATTTTTTTCGTTTTGTTTTAAGATATTTGGTGGAAACGGATTCAATAGTGAATATCCTGTTGAAAAACTTATGCGCGATGCTAAAATCTTCCAAGTAAAGATTTTCTTGATTAAATTGTATTAATTTTCATGTTTTTTTATATTTGTTTAGATTTATGAAGGAACAGCACAAATTCAACGTTTAATTATTTCTCGTGAACTTCTTTCACGTGCTAAATCAGAAGTTTATTAAAAATTGCTTTAATATCTATTTGTTGTTTCTTGAAAACTAACTTCTTTGTTTGCACCTATTCGTTGTGCAATGACGCCAATAGTTTGATTCATTGATTTTGTTTTTTTTGTACTAGCATTACGACTAGGTTAATTCTATTTTTTCTTCTAATAACATTCTTATTAATTTAACAAGAAAAAAATTCAAGATTTTTATATTTAAAATAAAAGAATTAGCCTACGTTGCAAAGATTGAATTAGTTGTCTCGATAAACCGCGGTACGTGTAATAAAGCTGATGATTAACTGCTTACAATGATCGGTAAGTCACATATAGAATGAGAAAAATCGAGCGTCAACTGCGAAGAGTATCATTTTCTGTTTTCATATATTAAAAATATCTGAGTTTACCATTGAAATTATATTTGTGATCATTGAGTAGCGAATGTAATACAAGAACTAAAATAAATACAGGTGTCATTGCAAAAATGTGTATATTCTTAGAAATGATTATTCATACCGTTCTTGGATGATGTTTAAAACAATAAAAATTTGGGTAGTTAAGATGATATTTATCTTTAATGTATTCTTGCTTTCTGAATGGTTAGAAACTATTGTTAAAGAAGAACTTATTCGCCGACTGTCACCAATAGAACATTTGGAAGAAGTTCTAAATTGGGTATAAGTTAGCAGATATTTCCATGTTGTATTGACGTGTGGTGCGGATTCAGTCAGTCGACATTGTCTATTATATGTGGCTTTAAAAATTGAAAAATGTTCTGACAAAAAGGCAATTTCGTTAAGTTTATTGGTAAGTAGAAGCGACCGATTTCATCTGAACAAAAATACCACTAAACTGCGATTAGTAGACAAATACTGGTGGTCTACTGTAGTCACAATAGAGCCGGCAACTAGACCGATACAACTGTTGTAAACCGGCGTTTTTTGTCTGGTTTTCATCATATGAGAGGTTATTTTTGTTTCTTTGGAACTATTAAAAGATCAATAGGCAGATGGATTGATTGTCGCAGACGTCAATCAAGGTGTCTATTAGCAAATAACATTAACATAATGCCATATCAATCTTGATAATAGTATGTAAACTTATGCATATTAATCATACTCATGTTTGTCTAATTTGCTTGTAAGATTCATTTTTTTTTCTATCTGAATTATTCGGGCGACATCATATTTTTCATAGTACGACATAAACAACACCCGTCGTTATAGACTAATGTAGCATAGAACTATTCTATTTGTTTTCCTTTTCTTCTATGTTATTTCAGTTATTTCAGACAAATTACCATTATCATACTTTTTAGCTATAAATTTTTTGTCTTGAATAAAGCAGACTGAGTTGTTCTTTAAATGACATATTCAAATTCTACTGCATAGAGATTTTTGCATTAGACAAGAAAAGATCCAGTACTTCATATGTCAGCCCTAATATTAACGCACAAATCTATTTGACAATATAGTTATATTTACTCCATAAACATACACTAATCTATTTTAACCTTTTTGTAAGATTATTTGTCTCTTTTATTTTTGTCTATAATTAAAAATTTTCAAAATAAATTTGTTGAATTGACTTTTTCATATGTATTTTGCAATAGCCTTGATTCAAATATTAATTGTATAAATAGGCAAGGAGAACGATATAGTAAATATGATTTCTAGAGGTATACTAGATCGTAGTAAGCGACTCATACACATATTCTTACATCATATAATACATCGACTGAGGATAAAAAGAAAGAAAAAAACCATAAGAAAGAAACCAAAGTCGACTCTTTTGGCATTCGTGCTTTTTCATTCGCTACTGTTAAAACTACTAGTGTCTACCTTCGTACATGTCAATATTTGTTTTTTCATTTTTTGACTAATAATCATCATTGTCACATGTTCGTGTCCGTGTCTTCCTTCTTTCGTTTTAATTGACATATCATATTCGTTCAATAACATGAGCAATCAATCAATCGATGATGAGGATCAAAAACAGCAATCCATAGCAAATCAACATTCAGTTCAATCTGAACTTTTAACCAAAATCTATTATCCAGATACGCTATATCCCGATAATTATTCATTCTTTGCAGATCGGGATTCTTCACAAGTACGATCCTCGCGAACGAATTCCAACGAACAACATCCAACAACCGAGTCAATTCAACGTTCAACACAGCCAGTTAATATTTCTCATCAACCAACAATAGAAATCGAAACGCCTGAGAGACAAAGCAAACACTCAGTAAGTGTTGTATTTGCATTGAAAAAGAAAAAAAATGTATTTTTCGTCAAGCATCAATGCTATTAGACACAATCACACACCAGCTGGGCAAAAAAAAAGAAAAAAAAGAAAAAAAAAAAAAAAAAAAAATATACATTATCTAGGGTAGAAAACTATTCAAAAAATCTTATCGAAAATTTTTGATGCAATTAAAAATAAAAAGAAGAGATAAAATCTTAAGTGTGATTGGTTGTTTTCTATAATTCCTTATAGCTATTGTAAAAGATCCATAGTAGTTTGGTTTTTTATGATTCTCCATTTTTCATTGTATATTAGAGTACGAATAAGACAGCAATGATGTGTTATAATGCTAACGTTTAGAAAGCTTCTTCATGAATCATTTATTGTTCTTTTATGTTTCGGATATAGTATACAAAAAAAAACAGAGAGAAAGAGCGAAAGAGCAAAATAGGTAGATAGCAAAACGCGTATCTCGTTGGAGCGCGACCATGAAATAACATGCATTCGAAGCACATGTAGGCAGTACACTTTAAAAGATATTTTATTTTCATGATACGGCTTCATACGACTTTCTAGTACACATATATGAAAAAAAAACACAAAACCATCTACATACACAACGTATTTTTCTTTTCTCCCGATTTTTTTTCTGCTGATTGCCCTTCGCGAATGGCGCACATTTGCACATACATATACTTTTTTCCCGTCTCATTTTTTTATGAGACTGAGGTTGTTTTCTTTCTTATTGTGTATTACATCCACATAGGATATTGTGATCGATCACAAAGGATAATCAAGTTAGTATAAGAAAGACGAAGTTTCCTAACAAATGAGACATTGATATCACAAAAAAATAAGTTTGTTATTTGCGGTTAGTTTGTTCTTTATAAAGCAGTTATGAATGATAAAAGAAAAAAGCACTATAAGGTGATATTTTTATTTTTTTCTAATTAATATTGGTCGAATATATAGATAGAAGACATTGACAACAATTTTCTTCTTCCATACACTTCATCTATACAGCAAAAAAAGAGAAAAAAACAATGTCCTTAGAAGATCAACACGGCATTGAATTAGCACAAGTAAGTTTAGTTATTACGCTTTCTATATTAGTCTTCTATATTGCTATGCATAAAAACATATATTTCACACAGTTAATTATTTTTCTATTTAGTCTGCAATGATTGATCGAGAACGTGGTGAATCCGAGTCTGGACGACAACGATTTGATGTTAAACGTTATATACCTTCAGCATTACGTGCACAAGACAAAAATGTAAAAATAAGACTAAACGATTCTTTTTTATTATGAATTATCATATATCATTTTCTTCTAGCAACCACCTGCTGTCTTATTAGATGCTCGATTTTATTCAATGAAAAAAACAGCGATGACTATAATGTGTCTACTGGTAAGAAATTGAGTCTGATTGTATAAAGTTTTAAAGTAGTCTAAGTAATAGACACGTATTTTGTTTATGTCACGATCTCGATATTAACAGTCATTAACGTTATTTAGGTATTAGCCTTAAAATATGATGCAATTGAGTTGCATTGATATAATATTTATGATACTATTGATGATAATGAAATGATTATTTTGTTTGTACTATAAATATAGGATTCTTTTTTTTTGTATAACCTGAAAAGTAACTTTTATTTTTACGAATTTTTTTTTACAGTTAAAATATAAGAAAAATTTATTTCGTTTTTATTTCTTAGATAATCATCATGAGTAACAGTGTACAATTAAAACATGTTCTCAAACAAGGTCACTCACATCCATTCTATGGTACACAAGTCGCACTTGGTATTATTTCAGTACTCATGTGTGCTTCTATTGGTAAGTGTAAACTATCGTGTTTTTTTCTTCTTTTCTGAAAGTTCGAGGTAGTTGAATGTTTTTTTTTCCTCGTTCGTTTCATCAAACAACTAGTAGTTGTTACTACCTTCCCTTGCCGGATTCTAGGCTTTGTTCAATTGTATACATTTCTGTTCACACGGCTCGATCATCTACCAGTATTATTATTATTATCGTCATCAATGCCGACTTTGACACGTTATGATCAACTTTTTATTATACTTCCAATTACTTTAACAATTGTTCTATTTTTATTTGATATTATTTTTTTAATTATAATGTTTACATTTTAAGAAAAAAAATATGAACTATCACATATTTCAGTAGTTTTATTTCATAGTACTAATATAAACTGTATTTTGGCTTTTTCTTTTCTTTTCTCATATTTTCGTTCTTATTTACTTTTTTTGCTTTTAGGTGTGATTCTGATGTATGTAATGCGAATTGATTTAAATGATCAATACAAACAACATAAACTTGATTATATAGACAATTGTGTTATATGTCTTGTATTCATTCTTGCAATCTTCAATATTTTTATTGCTGCATGCAGCTAATCGAATCACTTTTTCCCGTGAACAGTATTTAATAGAATTTTTAGGGTGTCGCTTTCTCTTTCTTTCTTTTTTTTGTTTATGGTTTATGTGTAGGCAAAAAAACCAACGAAATACACATCTAAACAAAATTTAGTTTCTCTTTATTGGAATTATTCATACATAAGTACTTTTAATTTGAATTGTAAGAGGAAATTATTAATTCAATGCAATGATTGACAATTTTTCGTATATCTTATAATAAACAAAATAGAACTATATATATATTTTTGTGATAATATCAGTTGTCGTCTACCGAGGGAAATAGCCGAACTCGTACTGAACGTTTAAGCTCATATTGGGTTCAGATGAAAATCTCGGTAAGAATAGAAAATACTCAAAAGGGTTGATGCCTCTAGGTCTCTCAAGCCGAGTTATGATTGTTTTACTGAATTATTAATTGAAAGTTCGGTTCGAAATACTATTCTTTAATTTTTCGATAAATATCTGAAGCTCGATCGCAAAACTCAGTAAAACGGTTATAACTCGCTCCAGAAGAAGAAGGAAGAATACCCAGAATTATTATAAACAGTCATAATTCTATAGAATCGCTTGTTTTATCTTTAGTTCATTTCGATTTCAAATTTTTCTTTGTTCATATCAAGCAGAACGAACAATACAACCTACCATGTTAAAGAGCAATACTTGTCTTTATAATTGTGATTTTTTTTCTATAGTTCATATTTCGTTCATGACTGATACAAATCAAAGTCCTTTGAAAACAAATAAGATATGAGTGTGGATCTCTCTTTGACCCTCACTCACGTCCACACTATGTCGTCCTACTCAGCACTATGACATGTAGAAACCACTTATAACTATAAGGCTCTTTATGGAAGTTGATGAGATGAATTTCTTGCACAGGCCGAAAATGCCTTGCATCGAAATTCCTGTGATCCGTTATAAAAGCATATCTGCTCGAAAAGAAAGACATTCTACTTCAAATAAGAATAAAACAAAATGTTAGAACTATCTGATCTATGCTCTACAAATTCTGCATTCTGTTTCGATCATACATAGTTTCGATTGCTCGAACCGGAATAGAAAATAGTTTTTGATACACATCATTTTAGCAAAAGGTATGTTATTCTCATCAGTGCTGGAACGGAAAAACGTTTGATCCTTCTATCATTGAACAAACCTATGCAGTACATTCTGTCATTGTATGTGCCTTGATATTTACGAAATAGAGACTTATAATGACAAATGAAGGAGAGCACACAGCTTCATTTTGATATCTTCTTTGTGATTGCCACAAATTTTGAGTTCAACTAACGTTCTTTTCATATTTTTAAAGTTTTCTTAGTGTAAAAATAAGAGAATACAAACGATGGTGAAGTTGTAGGGAACTGCAACGTAATCACGGTGTCGGTCCCGTCGAGATCAAATTTTTATTTTAATGGGACTCGAAACCGGGAGTTTAAACTTCCTAAAACGTTCCCTTATACTTTATGTTCAAGAACTAGACAACATATTTTCATACTTATTATTTTGTTCTGACTAATGATCTACAAATTGACCCTTTTTATTCACGATTTAGATAAAATTATGAATCTGCAAAATCCATTTTTTCGATCCTAAATCGAAACTATGTTGGAGCTCTCTACTAAACCTAGTAATCATAGTTCTGTAGATCGTAAATTTTGATATTATAGAAGTGATTCTTGAGAAAACATCGACATAAGCTCATTCATTTAGATTTTGTATCGATGCAAGAACTGTAAGCTCTGAAAGAATTCCCTAAGTCACACGACCAGAGCCAAAGACAATCTTGAGTGAGACACAGCAATGGTTTTTGTACTTTAGTTTTGATACATGTACATGGAGATACCGGGACCAAAAAAAGGTGGCCTCGTCGATGTCTATGAAGGTAGAACGAAAAAAATAGCATCGGTATGCACTTGTTATACATGTATATGTATATGTTTAATATTGTTTTTTCTTTTTGAGTTCTGAAATATATGACCTATCTAATCTCAATGATTCAATAGTGACAGTTTCTCAATATTTAATTAAATTTTCATATCTACCTAATGATTTTTAATAGCTTCAATTTCAGATGATATTTTGGAAAACGAATCAATACCGTTTTTTTATCATTTTTAGTAACTAGAACGTGAATCACGGATCTGGTTTGAAGACACTAAGCCATAGCTTATAATACTTGAATCAAGGGCAGACTCGTGTCTATCCAAGCCTATGACTAATTTTGTTGTTCAATGCTGAAATTTTATGTGAAAAGTTTCCTTTTTCTAAATAATCCGCCTATACTCAGTAATTTTGTAGAAGTTTTAAATTATGTTGGTTTTTCATACATCAATGTTTCTGTAAACTGTAATTTCTTTTGTTAAAATCATTAATTGAAAATCTAAAAACAATAAAATAGCGACATCTGCAGATTTATTTTTTTATTAGTAAGTAATCTTTATCCAATAAAAAAAAATTCTGTCCATTGACGTCTTTGTGCATATGTGTAAACGTTGAACTCAGCCGATATTTTGAATCTAACTCAATACTATAATTATTGATACTTTTATTTGAAATTTTACTAGTCTCGTATGTTAGAGGTATTTATCTAAAAAATAAATTAAAATTTCATACATAATTCATAACAATATTTATTTAGACAGATTCTAACATGGCATCAGCCAAGAAATCGTCAACCACACCAAATCCATTATTAAAAACATATGGTGAACGTCCAGTACCATTTCAATTTCCTGGTAGTCAAGAAAAAATGTATATTGGATCAGAAGTAGGTTATGACTTGATATTATTTATCTTACAAATAGTATCATTATGTATAGGTTGGTAATTATTTACGTTTATTTCGTGGAACACTTTATAAGAAATATCCATCATTATGGCGTCGTATGATTTCATTAGAAGAACGAAAATGGTTAATTGAATTAGGTTGTTCCGAATCATCATTACCCACAAATTTGACATTATTACGTGCAAGTGAAGTTGATGAAATATTAAATGGTGATGATGAAAAATATCGAGCGTTAACATTAAATAGTGAATCATCAACAACACGAGGGTGAGAAAAGTTTGTTGCTTTTTATCATATTTTTATTTATATGAAAATAATTCTTAGAGATAAATCTAAACGATCAGCATGGTTACCAACATTTCCAACTAATTCTCATCATCTTGATGCTGTACCAGCAGCAACACCAATTAATCGAAATCGAACAGCTACCAAGAAAAAAACTTTTCCTTTATGGTAAGAAACTTTTTGTTTTTTTGTTGTTACTTAATTGTTTTATATCCATACAGTTTTGATTATACGGATACATCATCGGCACTTGAAAATGCTCAACAATCTGAAGATCTTGTTCCTATTCGACTTGATATGGAAATTGAAGGACAAAAATTACGAGATACATTTACTTGGAACAAAAATGGTGAATATAAAATAAAATGCAATGTTTTTTTTTTTTATTTATATTAATTTTATGTAGAACAATTGATTACACCAGAAATGTTTGCCGAAATTCTTTGTGATGATCTAGATCTGAATACAATTGCATTTGTACCTGCTATTGCACAAGCCATAAGACAACAATTGGAATCACATCATAATGATGTTTTAGAAGATAATAGTGATCAACGAATTACAATTAAAGTAATAAGACTAAAAGAGGAACATTTTCAAGTGTCAAACTGTAGTCTAAGTCGAGACTATGTGCATTATATTGTTCTCAAAGAATAATGGATACCCTCAAAAACAGTTCAGACTAGTCGCTTATTGCTACCGAGATATAGCATCTTTATGGTATCTTTTTAGCACAAAACCTTAGTCCAAAGATGGAACCAGTCGCTGTTAGTCTAATCAGTCTGAAAGCCATGCCGACCTTAGACTGACGAGTTGCCATACTAGTCTATTGAGTTCGAAAATTTTCGAATGTGGACAGAAAAATTTGACAACCATAACAGATGGGTTCTACCGACCGATAATCTCTATACTGGTCCCATCGTTGATTTATGTTACATTAACATTGAGAACTAATAGATAAAAACATGAACTATAGAAAGCTGCAAACAGCTGAATGAATGAATTCAACATTAAAATGATTTGTCTAGTTCGAAAAGAACTTTTTATAAACTTGTTTGAACTGAATTCATTTACTCTAAAAGACAAATTAACCTTTAAATCCTTTAACTATTTCATACGACTTGTCTTTTATATCTGATTTGTTATGTTTTTGTTTTTGTTTTTGTTTTTAGCTAAATATTCATGTTGGAAACGTAAGTCTAGTCGATCAATTCGAATGGGACATGTCCGACAAACAGAATAGTCCAGAGGAATTTGCTCGTGTATTAGCATCTGAATTAGGTAAGAATTTTCAAAACTATTAACATATGAAGACATATATATATAGGACTTGGTGGTGAATTTGTCACAGCAATAGCATATAGTATTCGTGGACAACTTAGTTGGCATCATAAAACCTTTTCCTATAGGTAAAAAATAAAAATTTATGAATTTTCATAAATTTATTTATTTTATAGTGAAACACCAATGCCAACCGTTGATGTTGCTACACGAACAAATCATGATGCTGAACAATTCTGTCCATTTTTAGAAACACTTACAGACGCCGAAATGGATAAAAAGATACGCGATCAAGATCGTAATACAAGGTAAAAATTTATTTACGAAAAAAAAAGAAAATTTATTTCTTTTTTTAAACTTTTTTCAGACGTATTCGTCGTTTGGCTAATACTGGTTCAGCTTGGTAGAAATAATTGTATCTAACATTTTTTTTTTGCTGTTGTTAGTTTGTCATTGTCAATTTTTTTTCTGTGAATAAAAACTTAATAAAACTCTAGTTGTTAATGAAAAAAAAAAATTTCTGTTATTCAACACACGCAGTCAATCCTCGCAGAAATCAACTACATATTCAGATATTTTTTGTTTGATTTTATCTTTCATAAAATACTTATCTAAATAAGATTTTTTATCAACAACTGAATTCATGTTTTGATGCCAAAATAAATTTTGTTCTTGTCTCGATTGCTTCATTCTCGCTGAGAGAACATAGATATTATCATCACTAATCGGCATCGATCATCTTGAAAGAATCGATAGAAAATAAGTTTGATTGGGATGTCTTAAATGATGGCAATCATTTCAAATGAAACGTTTATTTCGTCTTAGGAAAATTGTTTTCACGAGAAAACATAAGCGAAAACTTTTCCTTGTATAATAAAAGTGATTAAAGATTTCAAAGACCAAAACACGTCTCTCTAATGGATTTCAGACAGGATACGTTGATCAACAAGAACGACTTTCTGTCAACATTAGACAGGTAATGTCTTTGAAAGGTATATCAATGCTTTTTTCGAAAAGGTCGACTAACACTTCGAATTGATTCTGTTGATTTATCTATAGTAGCTATTTTAGATATTTTTCAGATAGATGATAATGTGATTTATAAAACATGATTTACTGAAGATGTTTTCCTTTACACATTGACTTGAGATATGTATGATTTTAGTGACGATAAAATAAATTTTCATTTCTTCTTCGTTCACGTGTTCTTTTGTTTTTGAAAACTCTTCCACAGAGTCAAATTATCCTTTAATATTATCTTCCGTGTTTTCTATAATGTCACACCATTTTCAAGATAATGATGTTATTTTTGCTGACTTCATATCTATTATTTCTTCATGAAAAGTTTTTTTGCACTTAACTGTCAAAATATTAACTTTTTAAAATATTGATTTCCAAGGTCATCAAAAACTGAAAATTGACTTGGTTTTTTTCTCGGAGAAAACATCAAATTGTTTTCAAAAATATTTTCATGTGAAAATTCATTCTAGCTAAATCTTTTTATGTGACAATTGCTGTATTCAAATAAAATAATCAGATCCCCAAAGAAAACTTTGCTTAGGCAGCAATTAATTTCTTTTGAATCAATATTGTCAATTCTTCTGATGACGATGAGAATAGAAAGAACAACTATTCTGTTTTAGATCTCTTGTTCGTATAATGTCCTTTCTAGACGTTAGAAAGCAAATCATGGTGTTTTAGCGTCAATGATGATGGCATAGCACGAGATATTTTCTTTGAGATCAGCATGTTTTTCGATCCCGTCATGATCTTTATTGTCCGTTCATCAAATTAGAAAGAGACTCTCCCAACCGAATAGATTTTGTCGTTCATTGGCAACTATATAAATACAAATAAGATCAATAACGGGCACTTGACTGCAAAACGGGTCAATTATTGGACCATGACAAAGGAGGTATTTGAAGACATTAAAAATTAATTCTTATTTATCTGAGAATCGATTGTCTCTCTAGGAAAAGAGCATATAAATAATTTCATCTTACTTTTAGTCTCTACTAGCAACGAAAAATCCAGTTGTCTATCGTCAAATAATTTTATTGACTTATCGCAATAAATAAGACGGAAAATATCCAACAAAAAGTATGATATAGCATGAGAGATATTTGAATAAAAGAAAGTAAAAAAAAACATTGCTAGAATAAACAAGCACATTATACATTTAGCATTGGAGTACCTCGTATATAAGAATAAGTTATTGAATATTGAAAAGTCGAAATGATAATGGATTCTAAGAATGCAGAACTGCCGAAAAAATTCATCGATTTAGTATATTTATCATTTTGACAGGAAAGATCATATAGAAGATGGATGACGAAATAGATTCTTGATGTTGTCACTTCAAAAATGACGGTCAGAGGTTTATCGTTATTACTTAGATTGTATGCGAATGTCATATATGACGATCGATTATAGTGTTCAATATCTATTGTCAATTTCATTGGAGATCGAATTGTTTTCATTTGATCTTTTTTGCTCATTTTATTTAATTTATCGAACTCAAGTAAATTATATTCAATAGGTTTCGATCAAAGTGAAGGATGTAGATAGTCTTTAATCGAATCTTATGAAGAATCAGAGTCATTATTCATGGAGAACGAAGAAAAAACATAGCTTTAGATCCAGATGATCACAAAATTCATGCATAGTACAGTTGAATATAAATAAAATGAGTCATTGAATAATTGAGTAATCTTTACTATTGATTGTCTCAGGTTTAAATATGATAATCCTTGTTGAACAGAAGTTAATTCTGTGGTCACATTTTCTAACAGACAAATTCAAGCGTCAGCAGTCATGGAGAATGAAAAGTCACTCTCTCTATTCGAAATTAATCGTCGATAATTAAACTTTGATTGTTCATCATAATTGAACTTCTTAGCTTCACTGATATAGTTATTCAAATTTTCTCGTAACTTTGTACACAGTAACACAGCATCGTAGGTTATGTCGCATTTTCTTTGTATACAGTCGTAAATGTGCGGTAATCTCATCACGATACGACCGTATTTTTGCTACAGATACTATGGCCAGAATATGGTGCGTTTCTATGTCGTAAATTAACCGTGTGAGCAGCCGTATACTGACTGTGTCGTTGAACTGGGTATTGTGAAATATGTCAAGAATACTATTGACATATACTTTCAATGCATGGACAGCACCTGTTATGAATGTACACGACCGTATTTGGTTGAAAACTACCCGTAAGTCGAGTTACACTTATCGAATACATCGTGTTTTCGTTTTGAAGTCAGCGGCAAATGCAACGATAAGCAATTTTTAAAAATACGTCCATTATTCAAAATAAACCAAACAATAGAATAAAGAGCTAATCTTTTTTTTTAATTGAATAGTTTCATTTTAAAATAAATAATTTTTGTAAAACTCACATGTATTTTCCAAGCAAATAGTGAGTGTAAGTTTTAAGTTCAGGTTTTTGCGGCTCTCTCTCCTCATTACAGACATTTCTACAGTACAGAGCATAGCGACTCCATCAAAAACAGAAAAAATTTCTGTTCGAGGTATACAAATAAAACAAGACATAATTTGCTGACAATCGATTACGATTAGAAAAGAACTATCGCCTTTTAAAGAATTTAAACACTGTATTTTGTCATTAGTATAATGAAACTAAAGAAGATATATGTGAATTCCACATTTCGGTCCTAAAGGAGCTGCACTAAAAAGCTTTTTTTTTTATTTCGATTGATTAAAACTTCACGTTAGACAAGAAGTAGCTTAAAAGAAATAAAATAAAGTTTCGTATTTAAAGCGAGACGAAGAAAATCCGTCTCTCTTAGTTGAGAAAAATGATGTGAATATGACAGTGCATGATCATTTATGACTGTCAAAGCGCTTGTCAGGAGATTATTCTCTCCATTTTCTTTGATAAGGTCATGAACACTTTCTTGGATATAGATCAAATTTTGTGCGATTTCGTCATCATCTTCTAAGTCCTTTTGAATGAAATGATTATGTGATAAACTTTGCATGTTCTGTAATTATATTTTGTAGCTCCAGTCATCCTTGAGATGCACGATAGATTTTTCTTGAAGAACTGATGATTTTGAAACCGTTTAATTTGTTAATTCCACTGACTTTTGAATAATATTTGCAAATGATGACACTATTTGCTTTGCTTGATCCGATATCCTTATTTCGGTAAACATTTTTTCTTATAAATATTCTTCTCATTTTATCGAAGTTTCGGTTTTCAAAGTTTTAAACTTTATTAGAATGACTTGATGGAAAACTTCATTGCTGTTTTGCAAAATGCTCAAATCATAAACACCTTATTGTTTTGAATCGGTCCTTATCAAAACAAAGTGTTCGACCTTCCGCTAATTGGCAACATTCGAACCTCCATTCGTCATTACTCGCTTCAGATTGGTCAAATTCAAATTCGTGAATGATGTCAGTCTTTTTCATTTTGCTCGATGAGTATGTCAGAGAAAAGAATCATCAGACTTTCGAGTAGAAGAAAACACACGTTCGTGTATGAATAATCTTTGTATAGATCTGAAAAAATTTTCAACATTTCTAAACTAAGCTCCTTAGTAGTGACTCGATTCGAGTTTTGTTATTGGAAACAGTATGTCGAAGAATTTAGCAACATTTTCATTTAATTACTAGATCACACTCTTTTTTTTCACCTAAGATTGATAATAAATCAAAAACACAGAATGTACTTTCCCAAAAAATGACTTGACTACTTCCATACAAACACAGACTAGAGCTGAGTTTGACTCCTACTTAGATTATTTTTTTTAAAATTATTCAAATCAATCAATCAGTCAGTCATTTTAAACATTTTCGTATTGGTTTACATTTTAATCCAATCATCACCAAGGAAATATTTGTAACCTGATGACTAATAAATCTTGATTTGGCTGTCTTTTCCTCCTTTCTCTTTGATGTCTGTTTTTTTACAGGCAAGATCTGATGGTGCACCAATAAAACTACCTATTTCTTGATCTTTTTTTATATAACATAATATTCATAGATGGCGGATTCATCATCAACAACTGAAAATAAAAAACTTGATGATTTCTATAAGGATGTTCTATCAAAAGAACCAACTGTTCGATTAGAATGTTTTCCTGCACTTATAAATTATTTATCTGATGTAAACACATCACTTGAATGTGAAGATCTAACTGGTTTTCTGAATGGTTTATTTAAATGGATTGAAGGCAGTAATTTTCGAGTATGATTTTCCTATCATTTACCGTTTTTTGAGAATGCTTGTTTGCGATTTAGATTGCTTGTAATGGTCTTCAAGCATTGGAATTATTTATTGATCGATTAGATTCACATGAATTAGAATGTTTTCTTGATAATGGTATTCAAGGAATTTTTCAATTGATACAAAAATGTTTCTTTTCTGTTTTTTTCAAATTTAGTTGTATCTATAACAGTCGATCGATTGGGTGATGCCAAAGATCAAGTAAATAAAAAATTTTAAAAGTATAAATTATAAAGTAAAAATTTTACCTAGGTTCGAGAAGCAGCATCTAATCTTCTTATAAAATTAATGATAACATATACTCCACAAGTAAATTTTGTGAATTAAAATAAGCATAATTATTTTTTTTTGTATATAGCGTGTTTGGGATTTAATACAACCATTGTCGTTTGATCATAAACAATTTCGCGTAAAAGAAGAAAGTCAACGTTTACTTATAAGATCATTAAATGAGTATGTAATCGAAAATAATTAACTATTAAATAGAAAGAAAAAGAAATCTAGAATCAGAACAAAGCTTATTTTACCAATCAACTTTCTGCTTTTTCGATAGAAATAATAATCGACTTTTTTTTCTTTGCTTGTTGTTGCAATGATCGTCAGGATTTTATATTAACGCAGTGACGACGGCGGAAAGCAATCATTTGAATGGTAAACAAATAAACGTCTGTATGTCTCCTAATTGAACGTACACAATCCACTATGAGTTACTCTGACTCCTGTTTTTTTTTCTCTCACATATATACCTACAGACACATTTGTGTATGTCTGCGTCCTTCTATCATCATTAATAAAAGAGATAATACAACAGAACGTAAGAGAAATGCACATACAACTGTTCAACGGTCAACGACCGTGAGAAAGATCTAGCGATATAGCAGAAAGAAAAGAAAAAAGTTCACTCATACTATCTATTTGTACATGCATTGAGTGTAATCAAGATAGGTTTTGTACTCTTTTTGTCTTCTTTTGTATCACTTATCATTTCTTTGAGTGGCAAGTCAAGATCATTGTATTAATCATAGCTGAAATAAATACTAGTATGTTAACAAATCAATCAACAACTATATCGACAAAGCCTCCGATTGTAGAGTAAGTTTATAGATATCACTTTCCTATTGTATTTCGATTACGGAATATTTTTTTTACTAATTGATTAAAACTAATCGAATAAAAAAATACCGATTGTTTTTATACGAACAGTTCAATTATAGTTTGGCATTATATCTGTATTAATTATTTTTCATCAACATGAAAGTTATATCTTCATGATGAAATACCTTGTTTCTTAGTTTTTCAAACACAAAGATGCTACTGTACGTATGTATGTATGTATGTTTGTATGTATGTATGCATGTATGTGTGTACATACATACAGCAGGAAAGACAGGGTGGTATGTACATAGCAAATAGATAGAGATATAATGATCGTTAAAGTGCATTACGTAAGATGCAAATGACATATCTCTCTCGCTAATGATCATCGTTGCTTTTTACTACTGTCTATTTAATCCAACTGAGTGTTATTCTCTTTTGTGGATTTCGATCTTTCTCTGTCGTTTATTTCTCTATTGTCTTGTCAACTGTAAGTTAATTGCAATACAAATAATTTCCTGTGTTAGTAGATAAAAAAAGGATTAAAATTTTATTAGTGTTACTGATATCGTGTCTAGTCGATATGAAACAAACTAATTCAATACAGATTATCAGTGATAAGTAAGTGAAATAGTAACAGACCATTTTTCTCGTAGCTTTATGTAAGTTTCATAAGTGTGTAGACATCTAGTTAGAAACTTTTTTTTTTCTTTCCCAGGTTTGGTGCATCAACAATTCAACTTGGCAAACTTGTTCCACTTATTTGTAAACTTGTATCGGATTCAAATGGAACGGTAAACTATTTAAAATATATTGGTTTTTTAATTATTTATTTTTAAAATAGGTTCGTCAACAAGCAACTGACACTCTTGTAGAAATTTATCGTCATGTTGGAGACAAAGTTCGTAATGATATTGCTAAACGTGACATACCTGAAGCCAAGTAAATGATTTCAAATCTGTTTTTTTTTTGCTTAGTTCTAATTCTTATTGTTTAGATTAAAGCAACTTTATGAAAAATTCGATGATGTTGTTGCAAGTGGTAGAATGATTGCTAAAGTAACTGATTCAACAGATGATGGTAAGATATATGCTTTATAGATAAAACTGAGTAGATGTTATACGTGTGTGTGAGGGTATGCATTACCATCCTCAAAATATTCTTTTGACCATTAATCAAAATGGAAGATCGTATTTATATTGCATTAACTCAGTCATCGAAGGTGTAAGGTATACATACATATATAAGATATAAATGATGATAAGTTGATCGTCACATTGAAAAAAAACCGCCCCGAAAAAAAGAAAAGATACAAAATGAGGGATGCATAAATTTATGTGTATATACGACAAACTACCTTTCTATCGTACTTGAACTGATCGAAGCTTGTTAGTTACTTTATACGAGATACAAACAATGAATTCAAGTTTACTTGAAGAATTTCTTGGTCCATCATCAACTCGTTTTCAATTACCAACATTGATTGAGGAGGAAAATGATGAACTCTATCCATTGGTTAATATAAAATTTTGTCGATTAAATCGGACGAGAAAATTATTGCTAGGTATAAATAAATATTTTACTATATAGATAAGAGTCTAGTATGTTACTTACACATAGTTATTAATCTTTTGTATATATTTAAATTCTACACTTTTTTTTAAAATTCCATATAAATTTGATGCTTTACTTTTGTGTTACTCTTCTCTGTCTCTCTTTGTCTCTTATATCAAACAGTAATCGCTTTGTTGAACTCATCCATTGATTGAGTCTTTTTTTTTCTCTTTCCTATAAACTTGTATGTCTGTGTGGCGGTATGTATGCTTGACAATTTTTTTTAATAAGCCGAGGCAACGGCAAACACAAAAGGATGATCGTTTATATGCGTATGTGTAATTTTCATTGATATTCAAATTTTATATAAAGACGAGAGAGAAGAGAACAAAAGTGAAAAAGAAAAAGCATCACATTTACAGATGGTGCCTATTACAGATATGTTTTTGGCTAGTAAACCTCGTAAGACTGCCTTAATTGATTTTCTTTTATGATATCATTAAAACTATTTTTAGCTCGTGCAAACTCATCAACAGTAAAATCTCGACGTGATTCAGATGATGGAACAGTACCTCGATTAAGACAAAATGGTAGTATTTCAACACGAACAAGTCTTAGTAATTCGACTTCTTCAGGTAATTAAATTACATAAAAAAGTATTTTGAATGTATACAAAAGTAAGCAACAGAAATAAGTAAAGTTTCTTCTACCAATCATCGTTCACGTTCATCATCGGGTATACCACGTCCACACTCATCTATATCAACAACAGGAGGTAGTATTATCTTTTGTTGTGTTGTGTCAATATTTCAGCTGTTGTTATTTGTTGTTTTATCTGTGCTAGTCAGTTTGTAACACGTGCTTGTTTTATTGTTTGACCAAGTTGCATAGATAACTTGATAGTTGATGACGTAAGACATTGATCATGCATCGTACATTATATCCTTTTGATTCTAGTTGAGAATAAAAAAACGATTTCGTATAAAATAAGATTAAATTAAAAATTGTTTTTGTTTTATAGCTGCTGCTAGTGGAGCAGTCGATGAAACAATATTCGAAGATGCATTCAATACATCATCTGATATTATGGTAAGAATGATTATGATAACCTATTGTAATCTAAGAAGAGAAAACATTTGTTTATATGTCAAATATCCCATATGGCAAATGTTTGATCTCATCAAAATAAATAAATCTTACGAATATTTTTTTTGCTTTTTCTTTTTAATTCAAGATTTCATCGGGTAAAGATGTTGAAAATCAACTATTAAATATTCGGGATACACTTGCTGATACTAATAATGATTGGGAAAAACGTGTTGAAGCAGTAAGAAATAAGAAATTCATGGATCTCATTTAAGATTTCCTTTTTCTTGTGATTAAGCTTAAACGAATACGTTCAATAATATCCGGTGGTGGTGATCAATATGATGAATTTTTTCGTACTCTTCGTCAACTTGATTTACCTTTAGCAACAACTGTCAAAGATTTACGTTCACAAATAGTTCGTGAAGCTTGTATTACATTAGCATTTATGTCTGTTCGTTTAACAAATCGTTTTGAACGTACAGCTGAAGGAATTATACCACCTATGGTTAATCTTATACAAAATAGTGTTAAGATTATATCAACAAGTGGAAGTGTTGCTATGCGTTATATTGTTACTAATACACAATCAACTAAACTTATTCCACTTATATTAACTGGTATTGAATCAAAATCAAAAGATATTCGAAGGTTCATAAACATTTATTATATTAATATTAAATTAATTTTATGAACTTTTATTTTTTTCTTTGTTTTGTTTTTAATAGACATACATATGAATTATTAGTAATAATGCTTTCAAAATGGGATTTTATTTATTTGGATAAACATGGTCAATTAATTCATGATGTTATAAAAAAAGGTTTATCTGATGCTGATGCTGATGCAAGATTATATGCAAGAAAAGCATTTGGTTTTTTTCGTGAACATTTTTCTCTATTAGCTGATGCACTTCTTGCTACACTTGATTCATCAAAAAAGAAAACTTTAATGGTTTGTTTAAAAATACCTTCATCTTTAAAGAATTTCGTTTTGTTTGCACATGTATGCATAATATAGGGTGAAATGAGCAATGCATCAAGTACACAATCATTAGCAAGTGTAGGTAGCTCAAGAATACGCAATACAAAAGAGTATGTGTTTGAAATATTAACATCTTTGTGAATGTGATGTTTTTTTTTTATTCTTAATAGCACATCAAGACAAAATCGAATAGTAAATAATGGTAAGAAATAGATAGATTTGGATTCAACTTAGTGAATAAAAGTCTTCGCCCAAGTCGATCGCGGCCACCGTATGTGATAGCGGTTTGAAAATTTGTCTATACATACTTCTCCAAGAATATTAGTCATTGACAATGCGGGATCTTTATTACTTAATTACAAAGAGAATTATGATGGGCGATATCTAGTGTTTGCCCCGAATATTTTAATCTAAAGAGGATTGCCTAGAAAATTTTGCCTTGTTTCTTATGAATCATATGACTAATTCTTGATATTTTTACATGTCAATGAAATCTCGTCGGTGATCTTTGTTCATCCAAAATTGAAACTCATTTGCTTAACTATAACTGTTTCTAGATTGTAGAAACTAATAAGATTATTATCTATTTTTCATTTCTTTTCAGTATCCAATTCATTTTCGAAACTTGTAGGTAATGTCATTGACATATGGCTCAGTTGTTGACTTCCAAAAAGTAATAGATAGTTTCTCTTCACAACAACGAGCATAGTCTTTGAAAGGATTGATGAACTTCAATGAAATTAGTAATGTAGATAGCTCAGACATTGTATTACATATTGAAGAGTCGGCTGACAATAAAAAAATAGATGCTATCCACCATAATTTCTGTCGTAATCAAGCAATAACAGCGTTACGCCGTAAATGATTTAAATTCTTGGCGAAGTGCGTCTACACAAATTTTCAAATATTCAATGCATATAGTAGTCGAGATTGGCTGAGGTGCAGGCTTTCTTGTTTTAGAACGGAGCTAAATATGAATACGTATTTTTGAGAACTTTTTTCCTACTATATCAAGGATTGAAGACCTCTCGTCGAAAAAAAAATCAATTTTTAGCATATAAGCATAATTCAGGAAGTGCCTGCTATCAAGATTCATCAGAATATCCTCTAGTTTTAAAAGGTTACTTGAGATATTGTGATGAGTTTCTAGACTTCTTTAGTGAAAAGACTAGTTACAAAATCGATAGAAAAATTAGAAGCGTTATTCCAGTTATCATCCCTTATGATAACCTCACATCTAACTAGAAGATCATTTGATAAGACTATATGTTCACGTAATTTTCTCGATATTAGGTTTTACATAAATTGCAGAATAATTTCTTTTCGATAAGATTCGTTCTAGTTAACTGCATTGTTTTTAATATAATGAATAGATGCATTATCTTTTAGATGAATGAATGAAATTTTCTATTCAATCCTTATATCAAAGCAATCATGAGCTTTTTAGAAAACATCACTTAATATTTTGAGAGGCCTAAACATGAAATGAAAAACTCGTTTGCTCAAGCCGAATCCGCAAGAAGTCTTCTTTGAAATGAGATTAGTCCGAGCGCCATACCTTGGAGTGTACTATGAAAACGTTTGTATATGTGAAAACCGTATTCTACACTACAATAATAAATTTCTTTTTGTGATGCTTATAACTTTTTAAGGGAATGTTGTAGTACATGTGGCAACTCCTTATTGTATTTGGAGCTTTGTACTCTTAAAAAAATAGTAATTGTCATAAAGTTTTCTGAGACTTGAGAGTTACTGTGTTTAGTTTTTCAGAAACCTTTTTCTCATAAAATCTCAGTACACTATGTATTTGATACAAAACTTCATCGGCTATTCAAAGCACTATTTGGTTTTGAATTAAAGGCTTGGTAGCTATGACGATTTCATCTATTCTATTTTTCATTTGAACATTATCTTTTATTTCGATGATGATTTCTCTGTTGTTGTTTTTTGTCATCTTCTCCTTTAATGTTTGAGACATCAAGGAGTTTTCACGCATGAATATTTGATTGAAATGATAGTAATAATCATTGTAAATGTTTTTTTACTTTTGAATCTCTTTTTTTACATAGACAAACAAAATTCATCGGGTAATTTAGCTCGATCATCAAGTGCTAATGAACTTGCATTACGAAAGAAAAATGCATCATCAACAACATTAAGTAGTAAGTGATTGATTTATTTAAATAAAATTACGAGTTTTCAGTTATTGAAAGATGTAAATTTTGTTTGAAATCATTGAAAACAAACGTTCTTTTTCTTGAGGTTTAAATGCCACTACTGATCAACCAATAAACAGTAAGTATTCAAAAAAGAGGGATGCATTTTCAGACGTGTAGCGTTAAGATAAGTGAACTCGTTAAGAATCTATGGTGATGATCAGTTTCTTTCATTATTTAAATAGTTTTATACTAAAAGAAGCTAGCAGTGATAATACATCGATCATCACTATAGGTTGTTCAATTGCTCACCGACTTTACCGTTAGAGGTCATCAGTTTAAACATTTTTCTACCCGAAACACAATCGCACGACTAATTTCAACGAAATCTTCTTGTTTGTGTTTGATAATCGTTTACTACTAACACATTTCTCAGACAATCATGACAATGATCTTATCATAATCATGTCATAATTGACTATTAGTTTTAGAGTATAGCCCGTTGGATCAGGTCTCGTACCAATCCGATAGTCTCTACTCATTGTTGCATCCCTAATTCGAAATAAAAATATTCATACATATTTTTATTTATGAATTAGATCGATCTGAACTTCTTGCTCAATCATCAAATACTAAAAAAGCTTCTGCAATAACCTCAGCTTCATCACATACTGTATCTCAATCTCAACCGGGTAGTCGTTCGACATCACCTAATTCATTGAGATCATCTCATCATTTAACATCATCATTACGTACACCTACTAATACTCGTTCTCGAATACCAACAGGTTCAAATGGAGGTTCACGAATATCAAGTCGAGAATCAAGTCCAGGACGAGCACGTATGTATAATGTTTATTGTTTTTTTGTTTGATATTATGCATTCAAAAGAAAGGTTATTATCAAATATTGAGACATTTTTTCAGCGGTGACTACTAGTGGTGGTGGAAATAGACGTCGATTAGGACGTAAGTTTGTAGGATAAATATGTGTTGTGTATGTTAACATCTTAGATTGTATTTTCTTCGTCTTTATTTGATTAATTGGGTTTTATTATTAATATTAACCTTTTTTTAATAGTATTTAATTTGAATTAATTCATTCCTGTTTTAGGATCATATGGATATCGAGGACCAGGAAGTGATTATGGTGATCATGCTAATGGACGTCGTTTTAGTAGTTCATTGCATGGTGATAGCGGTGATGATGCATCCGAAACATCAAGTATATGTTCAGAAAGAGCATTTGAAGTACGTTTTTCTTTTGAATATAATATTTAAAAAGTTTTATGCTAAATCGAAATAATCATGAGATTAACTATTTGAGATCTTCCTTTTTTAATACCACATATCTTTAAGGCTAGTTTTGTCTCTTTAATAATGTTCTTCGAAAATCATGTGATAGTTTATGTATGTTGAGATTGAAATAGAGTCTTAATCTAATCAAATTCGATTAAGATATTGTAATAAAAGATTGATTTAACAATTTACTCTGCCGAACAAGTGTAGTCTTGTCGGAGACCGTGATCAACAATAGAGTAAAACAAAATAGTTTCTCTTGATAAAATTTTTTTTTTCATAAAAAGTCATTTGAAAATGTTCTCTAAATGTAAACATAAATCTTCCAGAACATGTATTATCTATGTAATTCCATCAACTAGTGATGATTTCATGTTTTCAATTGATTTCATTAGTACTTATGAATGTCATACTCATTTTGATTCGTCACCGTTCAATACGACTTCGAAAAGATTTGAAGCGCGTCTAGCATGCGATAAAAATAAATGAATTTCGACCCGTGATGAAAGCTTCCGGTCCGATTAAATGAGGATATTTAATTCCACAGAATCACTGTTTTCATTAATCTATTTCAAGCGGATTGATGACTCTTGTTTTTTGTTCATGTATCATACTCTTTTGAAATAATGTAAACGAGACATGAACATAAAAGACGATCAAAATAATTTTTGTATGAGTCATTTTCAGGACAGGACAAATCAAGGCAACAAAGTGCCGTGTGACTATCTCTGAGTCTTTTTGAAAAAAAGTTGACTACCTATCCGTAAACATGCAGGATTTTCTTAGCTCTATCATTATAATGATACTGGTTGTCCGTTACATTCATGAGCAAAACTAGGAAATAAGACATTGCTCAATCATTAATGAAGGACAAATAATTTATATTTTTCACATACATTCTTAGGATGTAACTGATATTTTACGTCGAATATCTAGTAATGAATGGGCTGAACGAAAAGAGGGTCTCGCCAGTTTATATTATACAATTCGGTCAGGTCGTACACTCAGGTAAGTTATCACAGAATTTAATTATTTAAAATAATATTCCTTTATAGTCCTCCGGAATTAAAACTTTTAACTGAATTATTAACAAAGCGTTTTTATGATCCAAATTCACAAGTATTTGCAGCATTTCTTGATGTTTTACCAGATTTTATAATAGCATATAAACGTGAATTGAATGATTGGCTTTATATTTTACTCACTCGTTTATTAATTCGTTTGGGTGCGCCTGATATACTTGATTCTGTTTTTAAAAAATTAAAACAATGTTTATCTATTGTTAATACATCATTTGATGTTCATGCACAATTTATGGTACTTATTCGTTTTATTAATGATAATTCTGCAGCACCATCAATTAAAGTTAAAGAAATACTTTTACGTTATTTACAACAAATTATTCAACATATGGAACCTGTTGATATAACTAATAATACAGATATTCGAATAACTCTGTCAAAAATTATTACTTGGTCAAGTGAACCGAAAAGTGTTGAAATGAGAAAAGTAAAAAGACAAAAAGAAGCAAAACGGAAAATATTTTCAATTCAAATTGAATATATGATTTAATTTTAGGTTGCACAAGCTGTTATTCTTGCTTTACATAATCTCAATCGACCAGAATTTAATATAATGCTTACTGCTTTACCACAAAATTATCAAGTATTTATTTTTCATTTTGACATTCTTTTCAATTTAGTAATCGTTCAGTTTTCATATTAGCTTAGTATACTTTGTATTTCTTTAGTTATTTTGTTATTTCTATCCACTTTTTATATTTGAAATACATTGCTTTCACCAAATACAACTATATAGGAACAGAGATTATAAGTTTTTGACAACAGAATAGGATAGATGTGCCCTTGGATAGATAGACTTCTTCTATTTAATGACGTATGTGTGATCAGGTTCTACTGTGTACTGTTTATGAGGATGCAGTAAATCCAAGGCCTTGGGATTTGGCATAGAAAAGTTTGGATTTGATTTTAACTGAGATTTTGATTTGGAATTAGTGTTAAATGACCCAAATCTGACGAAACTCCGTAAGATGAAGTACCATAAGGATGCAACGAATTTGAAGCGCTCGAAATTCATATGAAATAGTTTGGATTTGAATTTGGTTTTGGTATCTAAGATTTGTGTTTCGATTTGAAGTTTAGGTTCAGATTTGTAAAAGGAGCAGAGCTAGTTTGAGATTTGATAACTTATATACATAAAGTGTGCGTGTTGCTATCATTGTGACTGTTGCTCTGCTCTTAACTAATCCACACCTCAACCTGATCATACATACATATTAAATAGAGATAATGTGTCTTTATAAGCCTGATTATATCCCACTTTGTAGTCACCTTACACCAATCAATACAGTTTGGAGTATCATGAAGTGAGAATATGTTTGCTATGATAGTCATTGTTATTTGTATATTTCGCTGGAAATTCTATTCTTGCTTTAAACCTGTCGATCTCTGTGTTTATTTCGAAACATCTACTAATTAAACCTAAAGTCGCCCAATGACATAACACTAAATTATATTTATAGTACTAATTCTCAAATAAATATATATTTTCTACTATTGATATTGACCCTTTTTATTTGCTTTTCTATTCAAGGATGCCGCTGCAAAAATTATTCGATCAGCTAATGATATGCAATCATCCACTTATTCTCAACTTGACAATAAGTAAAAAAGAAAAAGAATAATTTATTTTTACTATTTCATGTTTATGTTTTTTTCTTGTTTTTTGTTTTAGATATGATTTTTCTCACAGACCAAGTTATTCTGGTTTAACATCGCCCATGACAGCATCAATGCATTCAGATATTCAAAGTCCAACTTATGCATCTGATATGCGTATATTAATGGAAAATATGCAAGCCTTAAATGTAAACAATCACCAAGATGATTTATTATTAATGAATTCAACATCATTAAAAGATAAAGAACATCGCTCAATGATTCCTGTTCGAAATTATTCATCACAATCCTCTCGTACCAGTTCAACACTAATTCATACGTCAGAGACAGCTGATGTTTGTATAATATAAATTGTATTATTTAAATAAACTCATCTATCTTATCTTATCTAGAGTATTTCCGATGCACATGATCGTCCAGCAGCGATTAATGTAGCTCTTAACACGGCAAATACAACAACATTATCAAAAGAACAACGACAACATGCATTACGTTGTGTATTAAAATTTGCAAAATTAAATGATGCTGAAACATGGGATATAGCATTTAGTAAAACATTAAATATTTTAACACAAATTCTTGATAATACAAATGATGAGGTTATATTTAAAGTTTATAGTCTTCGTATAATACGTGAATTATTAACTCATCATACAAATTTATTTATGAATTATATTGAATTAACTATTTTTCGAATATTAAAAGCACAAAGTGAAAATGAAAATGATGTAATTTATTTACTTTTTTTAAAACTAAAAAGAGCTTTAGCGGATTTTGTGACCTATCTTAAACCGGAATATCATTTGTATGGTTTTGTAGAGTAATTTGAGACTGATTGAATGGTATATAAAAAAATCAAATTCTCATATGCTGGGAGGCTATATAATGATTATAAATCTTGACAAAATTCTATATGGTACTCATAAATATCGAGGTTCCTAAAGTAAACTTATGCAATTTTTTTTCTAAACTTAATTTGATAGAGTCACAAATACTCTTCCGTTTTCTATAATCAATGGTTTTCATCGTTCCTTTCTTCATGCTTAAAACTGCTCCTTTCAAGTCTAGATTATTTCTTGAGTATTTGATAATGCTGTTCGTTCAGCCTTGCGCCATAGAACAACTGAAACTTTCTCAAAAACCGCACAGCATCGAGCTCTATATGGTTCATATGTAACATCTTTCGAAAAATTAGGGGTTCATTATCAACTTGTAAGATTTTCCTTTAGAGTAGGCTTTTTTTACTATATGCAGAGGCGCATACATAGACGATACTTTAACTATCCTATTAAAAATTTTCATGAGCCAGTAATCAGCACAATATCCTTAATGAATTAATATAAATAACTCGTTCATAAATAGAAAAAATTTTTTTGACCGTTTGATCTCTAGCGAGGAGTACGAGACTGGAAAAATTTTATTTTTGAACTAAGCACGAGATATTTATAGATTCTTCTGGAGTTTCATGCATAAACCAAACATGGATGCTCGGTATAAAAAAAGCAGACCTCCTTTCTGTAACCCTATAAGAGGCCGAAATTTCGTCAGTAGTACATTTCTCAATTGACGAAAGTTTTATTGGTGAAATTTCGGAATCTCAACTATGTTCCCGTAAGTCTCGCCAGGGGTCTGAAAATTAAAAAATGTTTTTCCTATTTATCAACAAGTTATTTATATCAGTACATCAAGAAAACAGTGCTGATTATTGGTAGATAAAAAATTTTAATAGAATCGTTGAAATATCATCAGCATATCCATCATTTGTTATAGGAGAATAGCCTATTCTAAGTGATACCCCTGCGAGTTGATAATGACTTCTTGTCGTTGCGAAAGATGTTATCTTTGAGACATATAGAACTGGATCATGTACAAGTTTTAAGACAGTTGTCGTTATTCTGTGGCACGAAATTGACTATACTAAACTATTGATTATGGAGAATTGAAAAGCATTTGTAACTCAATCGAATTCATTTTAGAAACAAAATTTGCATAAGTTTATCTTAGCGACCATAGTGTCTATGAGTCTAGAGAATTATAATTATTATATCAACTCTTTGCACATGAGAATTTGATTTCTTATATACCACTCGATGCGTTGAAAATCATTCTACAAAACCTTATTTATAGCATTCTGATTTAAGATGGATCACCAAATCCGATAAGGTACTTTGAACATTGTTTTTTTATTTATTTATTTTATTTAGATAACTCGTGCAGCCGAACAAGCAGCTCATGCTGCAGCTGAATATTTACCAGCTGAAAGTACTGTTCGTGTACTTAAACCAATAATTGAACAAGCAAAATATCCAATGAATCAATCAGCTATAACAATGTTACAAAAAACAATTGAATTGATGAATAAAGATACATGTCTTGATTTAATGCCTGAAATGATTCCACCACTTTTAACAGTAAGTTTAAATAAAATTTATTGTTTTCTTTTTTTTTCTTTGATTACAAAAATAATACATATTTCCAAAAAAAAGGTGTGGGATGCTAATTCCCACGATATGACTGGTGCAACTAGTGTAAGTGCATGAGGCAAAAAAAAAAGGGCGAATGTTTTTTCAATAAGAAAATAAAACATTATTGCTTTGCCTGAAATGCCTGCATGTAATATGATGCCTTTTAAAGATTGCTTCAATTTTCAATAAAATTTATTAATAAAATGAGACTTTCATAATTTTAGTCGTGGGATAATGAAACATCAAGTGTAAGAAAAGCTGCTGTTTTTTGTTTGGTATCAATTTATTTGATTGTTGGTGAGGCACTTCGCACCCATTTACATAAATTAAGTCCAAGCAAGGTAAAATCATAGTTGTACTCATGTTTAAATATTTGTGCGTAGGAGTGTTCCTCACAAGAGGAAGACTAGAAATGATGATCTCTTTGATTTTGAAAAAGATTGCACCATGTTCAGTAAATTTTTTTCTATATGTTGATAATTTTTTAGTAGTGATTTATCTTTTGAAATAATCAATCTTACATTTTGAGACAGATTTACTTGAATTTATTATAAAGAAAAAAAGACCTATTAGAGCGTATCACTGTCTGTTTGACGACGGATCTAAATTTTTATCCCTATGCTTGAGTACTTCTTATAAATCGTGTATCACAAAATCAAAACAAACGCAATAATCAATTGCGACGAAAAAAAAATTCCAACGCTCAAATAAACAAAAATCTAATCAGCTTACAATAATTCGAGCCGATTTTTTTGCCTTGTTCTACAGGCTGATAAAATTGTTGAATGAAGAATTAGATTAGGACTTAAAAATTTAACCTATAACGATACTATTCTGCATTTATACAAAAAATCTGAAGTAGTTATTGTTCAAACCTACGCATATGAATAATTAAGAAAAAACAAACACACTATCCAATCTCATTTTAGATACGATTTCATCATGTATTTGCTTTTGAAGTATTTCTAGCTTAGAGCAGTTTTAATTATTTAATTATTTATTTATTTACTTATCGAATAATCGAATTATTTAAAATAGTTTAAAAATTTATTTATTTTTCTATCTAGATCAAGTTATTAAATGTTTACATTTCCAAAGCTCAACAACAAGCAGCTACAAGCAATACAGAAAAGTCATTAACAACAAATGGAATTAATAATACAATTTCCTAACCTTGTCGCCATATTTTCATTTGTTTTTCTTTATGTGTGCGTGTGTTTGTGTACATAGAGAGTTAGGCTTTCTTACTTTTATTCTTAACTAAATGTATGTGTGCTTTATAAAAACAAAAAGAATTTTTTTTAATTGAATACAATCTATATATAAATCTAAACGTCATAAAAATTTTACATTAAGTTGTTTTCTTGTTTGTTTATAACTAACATAGATCTAATGATTGTCATATTAGTTGATGTCTTTAATACGACATATATTTTCATAGTATTCATATTTTTGAAGGCAACAGAAGCTTTTAAAAGAAAAGAAAGATCTGAATAAATAGAAAGGATTACTAAATATGATTTTGATGATCACAATTTAACTCAAATGTATTGAAAACTATGAATAGTCTTATTCCTGATAAGATTAAAGAACAATATAAATTATGCTAATGAAAATTTTTATCTTTGACGTCAACATAGGAATGACTTGCACTGTTTATTGTTTTGTATTGTACATAAATAAAAGACCTTCAACTAATCTGTTAAACTCGGCTAGGCATTATTTGAGTATTAAGATAATCCTTTGTATTATTCATAATTTTGTTCATGTAAAATGTCGCTAAATAAGACTAATATATCGATTATATCCAGCTGTTATTGAAAAGAGATGATCCAAGACTCGGCATATTTATTATCAATTATACAATGAGTAATAGAAAATATAGTAACTACAAGCGAAATATGTTTTTTACTTCGATGCAAATTAATCTATTAAAAATACATATGGTATTCGAAGTAATGGATAACTAGACAAACGAAAGTCGAAACAATGCAATGAAATAATTTATGCTCTATGATTGCACTAGTTTGTAATAGAATTAACATTCATGATAGAACTTATATGTGATCAAGCATGGATTCAGAATTATTCGTAAAGTCTATTACAAATGTAGTATTTCATACTAATGTTCTGATAATACGAATAAAAAACGATTCTTGAACAAGATAATGCACGAAAACCTGTAGCTAAAGACATCATTGCCTGTATAAAAGAACCTAACATTCAAATTATAACACGTGATGATATATTGATTTAGAATTCTAGATGCCATTCTTATTATCTATTCGATTCAGAGATACATGAAAGAGCGAGAAGAGGAAAAGACAAAGTGTCAACATTAAACGATATGAAAAGTATTAGAGGAGAACAGGACTGAGAAAAATCTTGAGCAAGATAGCATCGAGAACACTTTGTAGTTATTTGAAAAAATGTTTTAGATTAATTTACTCTACTCATGGATTATATATATTGAATATTTATTTCAATAAAAGAATAAAAAGCTTTATCCTTTTTGAAAACTAATCGAATGACTTGTATACTAAATGAACAAAACTGATGACAATCAATAAATTGTCAACCAAAACATAAGATCATTTCATATTATATAATATATAAGATACGTTATAAAGTAAAAAAGTATATCAAATATAAATTGGTTATCATGCTTAGATGTTCGTACTTGGTAACAATAATTTTAATATGAAAACATAAACAAAAGTTATTTCTCGTTTAGCATTATGTTTATATTCTATATATAAAAAATACAATAATTTTTAATGATATTCTATTTATATATATTCGCATCAGCTAGATTAGAGAAAAAAAGTGTAACGTTCCTATTATCTTTATTATCTATCCGTTAAACAGATACTTGTGTGTAATGCGGTACAAAATAGTTAGAGCAACAAAAATATTCTTGATAAAATTTATTCTATAATTAGAAAATTAGCAATGCATGGTCTATGGAAAATAGCTATTATTAAAAAATAAGAAATTTTGTGTCTTTGTTCATTACATTAATGGATAAAAAAATTGTTTACTCTGAAAAAATTGCTTTACTATGTGACAAATAGTTTCGTTCGATAAACAGATAGACTAATTATTGATTCTGTTCAGCAGATAAACGGCAACTGTTAATATTATCGTATCACATATGTGTCAATGACAGTCGAAAATAATTCTTGTTTTTTTTTGTTGGTGTTGATGAGTAACATATTGGTGCGTGGATAGAATTTCAATGAACTTGAAAATTGTTTTTCATTTATTCTCGGAAAGATATATAATAAGAGAAAAAATAATGATCCCATATCATTTTATCATAGATTTTTTTCCATTTTGTTATGTCATCTTTATCAGGTCAGGTTTATCAAGAAAGCTTTTTTATTTTATTTTAGTCAATCACAAGTAAATAATCTTTTTTAATAGACATTCAAAATAAAATTTGTAAGTTAAGAAGAACACTGATTCTATTCTGTACATAAATGATTATTATTTCGTGAGAGCTTATTTCTTTTTGCACGGAGAATTTTTATATTTGCTTGAATGAAAATCCATTTTCAAAGAAGATTTCAACAAGATTATTAAGATTAAATTAAAAACAATGAAAAAAATGTCAAAATTATAGTAATCATTTTATCCTAGTCAAAAGAGAAAAAAAAAATTTTACAGAGGCGGAGATTGAAGAGAAAAAAATAGAGAAAGGGAGAAAAATTTCTCTTCTGTCTTTTTTTTCTCTTGTCTCATCAGTGTCATTTCATTCACCGTCGATCTATACAAACAGTCTTCTTTTCATCTATATAAATCTATTGTCTTAATCGTTACTTTCTACATAAGATTAATAATAATCACTTTAGATTTATCATCAAAATGAAGTTATACGTCTTTATATTCGTTCTACTCATTGTCTTGATACAAACTTATTTAATTCAAGCCAAACTGATGGAAAGTTCTTCAAATAGTGACAATTATAAACAGTAAGTGCATGAAAAATAATGAGCAGTTTTAAATGGCATCAAGTTCCGTTTGAAATTTAGACAGAAAAAAAAATATTTCCGGTTACTGAAATAATAGATGTTTTTTTCTTTATTTGATATTCTAATTTAAATCGTCATCTATTTCTTCGGTTTTTTTCTTTCATCCACTTATGACTATATAATTGATCCTTTTAGTTTTTTTCGTTCGCTAGTCAATAAAAGAGAATAACACAAAAGTATCTAAACAACCCAACAAACAAGAAAAGTGATGTGATTGAATCAGACAATTACTTTTTTTCGTTTTCTTAACTTATAAATCATTTCCAAGAGAAATTTTCCTATAAAATATTCATTTCAGCAATGTGTAGTTTTTTTAAGTGATCATATGTAAAAATTAGCAAAAATTTAAAAATATTCTGAATTCATTATTTTATTCTATCGATAATCTATTTGATCATTAGTGAATAGTAATTGATTTGAGTAGTTTATTTCTATAAATACGATTGATCTATAGAATATTATGAATCTATCTGCTTAGTTGTTGATTTTTTGGGTTTATTCAGTTTAAATTTTTCTCTACACAAAACTTTGTCAAAAAGATGTATATAATTGAAAATAGTAACAACTTAAATCATGTAGTGTTTCTGATAATATTGAAAAGTCAGTGTATGCATTTGAAAATAATCAAAAAGTTTAGTATAAAATAAAAAGTTTTGTTTTTTTTTCTATTTCGGAATACATTTATTTATTTTTTAATGTATTTTAGCGTTTTAAATAAACGTATAAATGGACTGTGGGGAAAACGTATGAATAATTTATGGGGAAAACGAGCTGAAAGTGATAGTGACGAAATGTATCAATATATTCTTCAAGAACTCTATGATGAAGCACGTCGTAATCAATTTGCACATCCTCGATTTTCAGCTTACAATGATTGTAAGTTAATTCATTTGATAATAATATAAATTATTTCTTTTTTTCATTCCTTAGTAAGTCCTCTGACTATTGAACGATTAATGGCACAGCGTACACAATCAAATGATGACAATGAAAATATAGCGGACAATATGTCATAAAGCAATAATAAAGAACAGAATTTAGCTTTTTCATTCGATCTTGTTTCTTTCTTTCTTACATATTTTGTCTAATAATCTATATCAGCAAATAAATTCGAACAATATGCTGTGCATTTTTTACCATCAATTTAAATATTCTTTTGATTTTAAAATTAATGTCTTTAAGAAATATATTGTCTATAGCGAAAAGATAATCATTGAAATAATAGTATGATTTTCTAAATAAGTACTTTGACAACTTCCATGAATGGTATTAACTAAGGATCTGTAAATATGTTCTTGCTGTTTTATATCATTATTTATCACTAGTTTTTTTGTTTCCTATTTCTGTTGACATTTGTTTTTTTCCAGAGTAATTAAAAATAATCTATACTCGATTTTGACATTTTAGTTTCTTGCGAACCATTACTAATATAATAAATACCAATGTTTTTCGTTTTATATATTTATAGTCAATTAAGCAAGTTTTATAGTTCACAGCATGTGGGAGATAAACTTTCAGTATAATTTGTTATAGAATGACTAAATCAGTGTGACAGAATAAATGATTCTCTCAATATGTTTTTCAGTATTTCAATCTACTCTAATTATTACGGAATGTATATTGTTTTTTAAATTAAAAGATTCAGTTTTTAATTTTCTAAAAACCGGTATATTTTTATTAATGAAAAGAACGTTTCCTCGTTTTCTGACAGGCCATATAAAAACACAGTATTTGAATAGAAATCACTTTCTAGCTTAGGCTTTTTATGAAAGTTTGCTATTATACTTATTAATTGCTCAAGTGGTACTATATTTGATTCTTATCTGTTCTTATTTGTTAGCATAGATACGACCGGATTTAGTTCCAAAAAAAGCACGAACCGATTGTAACGACAAACTACAAGTATAGCTCACCACCATTTTCGCTAATGATCTTTATTGAGCTACTTCATATTTACAGAATATAACTACTTCACATACGACACATACTTATGTAGAAGAGAGAAAGATCAGCAAAGGAAAGATTAGTAGAGAGAGGATAAAGCAGGAAAAGGAAGAAAAGATCAGCGGGAGTTGATATCAGTATTAACACATCAATTCTACTTTTGTTTGTTAATGAGGAATTTTCATTTAAATTAAATAGAACCGCACGGATCTAGACATCGATTATTCCAAGACCAATGATCCTTACCCATAGAAGGCACAAATCTGATCTTCATCCATATATTATACTTATTTCAATATACAGCTATTCAACTAATTGTTTTAATTTTCAGTCACCTGTAAGAACTACAATCATTCAATGTTTGTTAAACCAAAGCACTGAATTCACCCTCATAAACAGTGTGAATAAGAAGCTTAATAATCACAAAGAGATTCATATATGAGAGCACAAATATACATGTCATCAGTTTACTTAATGATGGAGTCGTGACATTTTTGTACCTCATGTTAATAAAAATATTTGATCTTTGAATAATCGATGTCTCAATCAGTTGGATTATTCTATTTCAATGAAAATTTAGCAGTACTAAATAAGTAAAGATTAAAGTGAAAAATTACATCATTTGAACAATTAATAAGTATGATAATAAACTTTCGTATAAAAACGCTAGGTTGGTAAGTACTATATCTTCAAACTACTGTTTTATATTGTTTGTCAGAAAACTGGGAAACACTTTTTTTGTTAATAAAAGAACATAGAATTTTTTTAGAGAAGTAAAAACGGAATCTTTAAATCAAAAAATTCTTTCGAAAAGCCCAAAATGGGTTGATATATCAAATAAGAAATGCTGAAAGAGTCATTGAATTTGCTGTATCTACTGTTTTCTTATAAATCATTATCATTATCATCAGCCATTTCTCAGTTTCAATTACCTTGAAATTCTGCTACATCTTTTCAAATGGCATCCGGGTGCATAATTGTTTCCGATGATTAAGTTTATAGTATAACAAAAAAAAGAATTGTACCATAAGGTCATATATCATAATTGGTGTTGTACAACTACATGCAAGATAAGTTTTTCAATATTATGATTTGCTCCAGCACTATAGTTTTTTTTATCACAAATTCAGATTAAAATTTTCATGTTTTTCTACTTTTTTGTGTTTTTTTAATGCAATAAAAGATATTTATTATGCATTACGGCTACGAGCACATAGAGGTCAATACTCACTATAATTAGCCTTATTTTAAAAGATGACAGCTGCTAATGAATAGAAGTAATGGCTGATTTTCTTATGCATACGTGACACTTGTCAAAATCTCGATTTTTATAACACTGTTACGTTGTTCGTATATCTTTTGTGGAATTCTACATGATATTATCCGAAGAGAAATGTCGTAGATGGTACTATTAAGTCGAGGTTGGGAACTTCTTCCATTCTTATATATCTTAGCACCCAAGGAAAAAGGTCAGAGAGTAATGAGTATCTTTCTCCAAGTAGCAGAAAAGTTGAGAGAAGAAAGCCTAACTACAACTCAGTACATTTCTCTCAAATTCAAGAAAAACGGGTGTCAGACACGGTACATCGCAACGGAAAAGATGCTGAACGACATTGACAATCACACTTAAATTGTTCAAGAATATTTGAAAGCCTTCCGTGAAACTTGAATCACTGGAGTACGTTTGTGAATATTCGGAGTCTAGTGAAGTTTTTGATTAGTGCGCGAATAAAAATTTATATGCAAGAGGTCATAATAATTGATAGTGATGCATGGCTTTGCTACAATCATCATATGCTTAGCATAAAAAAAATGAACTGATCAAGTTATAATTTTGAGGAATAATCAATATAAGTGTTTACGAGTTTATTAAGACATATAATAATGCATTGGGACTTGATATATATATAATGAATATGTACAACAAGTTTATTTGTGGGCTAGAATAATAATACTTTTAAATTAAGAAAAATGGAATACAGACAAGAAAAATAACCAGTGAATGGCAATGGGGCAAACAAAAATAGAGCGACAGCTAAAATTCTGCTCGAAATGCAGAAATAAATTAAACAGATCGTTTCTTCTGGCGATTGGTTATCCTTGAAAAACAACTGTAGTCTACCAGAGATTTTTCATTTGACATATTTTATATAAGTATAATTAGGTTAAAGAACAAATATGGGTTCCTCATTCTAGTCCCATAGGGAGTGCGCTAACAAGCTGTTGTATATGAATATTTACTATCGTTTGCCAATAGCGATTGAATTAATTGTTTTTATTCAAGTGAATATTGATTTACCAATTGTATATTTACTAGCAATAGTGCTGAGTATGAACAACTGTCAGTCGTGATAGTTAGCAAAAGAAACATGTTTACTCATAGATGTTGCAATACCTTATTAAAAATGCTCATTTGTCAAAGAAATCTATACGTCATATTAAGAATCCAAAGAATTGGTATAAAGTCGCCAAAAACGTAGATGAATATGTCAATATCAATATAGATGTAAACGATAATAGTGAATAACTTTCATTAAATACAAATGTCGGGAAGAATACTTCAGATATTGGTTATTAAAGCACTTGATCGATATTAAAATTGTTACGTTTACGTATAAACCTGTTGTCATCTATGTGAAATATGTAAATTTGAGAATATTATGTCATACTTTTTTTACATATATATTTTCATAAATTCAGTTCGATGATCTGCTAGTAATACTATGTCGTTGTATAATCTACAGTTTCATCTAGCAACCATTCATGTGTGATGATAAAATAATAAAAATTCGTTTCAGGAATAAATGATTACACAAACCATTCATCAATCTGAATTCGATACTAAAAGATTATAATATTTCATGTTTTTGTTTTCTAATATGTTATAGATTAAGATTTAACTTTTCGATGTACAATCTCAACTTTATTATCACATAAAACAAACTGCATATTTTTACATATACAATTGAAATCTTAATACCATTTCGAAACATTTTTTTATAAGTTACTCATAACATTCGATCGCATATAATTATATTACATTGCTTATCAATACGACAAATCAACCTATAAAACCTATAATAGAATAATGAATAATAAATTACAATATGTAGTTTCATAATTTAGGATAAATTTTCTTTGCAGACTTCACGGTATCCGACATATTGAAGCTAATTAGTATAACATGAATTTCACACCATAGACTTTCAGCAACTACCAGAAGCATGTTTGTCCACTTCGAAAAAACAGATGTTACTCTTATCTAGTGATATATGGGTGATCAGTCACATCAACCAGTATATAGACTATGTTTAAAGTAGTGTCATGCAGTGGTACGACTTTTCGCAACCGAACTCAGCCTGAAGCTAATCAACATTCAGAAGATACTTTTAGAGTTCATAGTGTAGTTTTCAAACTTTGCATTTACTTTCTTTCATAAACAGCAACAAAAAAATCGAGATCATTTCGAATTCCACGAAAAAAAAAACAAGTGATTTAGGATTCAAAGGGCGTCTTTCTACCTCCAAAACTCCATCAATATTGCTAATGGTGTTTCATTGTTGCCAATAACACTTGTAGAGAACGAAAGTGCTAATGCTAAATGCTGTAATTGTTGACAAATACATACATGAATGTTTTTTTCCATCATGATGATACATGTTCACGTTTTTGACAACTCGTTTTTCTTTTGATGAACTCAGCCACTTTATCATCATTCGTAGACGAATTTTCGTTAAAAACCAATTCTTTCGGTAAAAATAATATCGCTTTTCACTTCTGTGACCTGTACTCAAGTACAATAAATTGCTCAATCATGATCGAACCAGTTTTCACTCCTATATTTAAATATAAATTAACCGTTTGAAAAAGTAATCATATTTTGAAATATCAAGATCTCATTAATAACCAGTCTGGGCCTAGTGTCCGTCCGAGTTGCAAGAGCTGTCAAAAGTTTACGGCAAAATTCATGTTTTCCAAAAATTAACCCAAAATTTGTTTGGAAATTTAAACAATTAATCTCAACATCAGCAATAGTATTATTGTTTTATTCACATTTACTCATTAAATATTATCTTATCAATGTTATTTAAGCTAAGGTTCATTATTGTAGATACATTCATTAAACAAAAATAAATACTATTTAAACATATAGATGACATTGTTACTGATTAAAACTAATTTATATTCAAGTATACTCGGTTGATTTATTGCCATTGTTAAACACTCAAATAAAAAATGTCTGCATATGCATAGTAGTGATTAGTATGTGTACATACATGCATAAGTTTGTCAAGCAAGATAATAAAAAAGCTAATACATCAATCTTTGATGTTGTTATGCAATTTCATATCAACGATGATAGCATTCAAGAATAATTCAATAAAGAATATGTTCAAAGGATTAGAAATACTACTTGCCTTTTGCTTTCAAAAAAAACAACAACAACATTGCATTCTTTATTTGGTGAAAATCTACTATCAAGATATTTAAATACACAATTTTCCTATTCCCTTTCGTCTAAACTTACTTGAACATTGTTGACACAAAAATTATAAGAATGGTTTTCAAATGAATAAGTATATTTGATATATGGCTTTTACTAAGCAACTTATTATCAAATGAGTTTTCTTTATAGTTTCGACATTTCATTTATTCATTCTTCATATTTATTTCATAAAAGTGCAATCAAAAAAAAATGTTTTCCAAGTCAAAAAAAAGCAAAAGGATTCTCACTTAATACATCATTTCGTGTTAGTGCACAGGAAAAAAAAAGAGCAAAAGCAGAAATAATAGAAATGGAATGAAATCAATACATTGGTACAACAAAAAAACGAAGCGAAATTGAAACAAAGTAGTTGTACAAAAAAAATACATAATCAAATAAGCACAAAAAACAAAGGAATGGTGATAAAATACTGGATAGAAAAACAGAAACCCACAAGTGCAATTAAAAATGTCTCGCTTAATATCCCTACAAGAAAAAAAAAATGTGACAAGTCAAAAAAAAAACGATAATCATATAAATATAAAATCGATGCATGCAAATCATCACTAAATATTCAGTTTTATACTCTAAAATTCCACACTAAATAAAAATTTCAAAAAAAAAGTGAACTCGATAATTTGATTCTCTTAATACATTCATTAACATGCAGCAACATTGAAAAATCTTATCAACTTGAAAAATATTTTACCACAATCCTAAATAATCGAAATAAAATAAATAATTCTCCTTTTCTTTTCATACCTTTCGATTGTCCACCAGGTGGTTGATGAACACGAGTTGTCTTTCGTTGGTTTCGATCATCCCATTGATCACCTAGAACATATATATAGATTTTTTTAAAATTATTATTCTAAACTTTATTTTCAAATAAAAATATTTACCTGATAATGTAAAACTCGAATCTAATAGATTTCGTCCACCTTAAACAAAGAAACAAAAAAATCCCCACGACAATAAAATAGCGTATGAAAAAAATTCATATTTTTCTTTTTCATACGGACCAGCGCGCGTTGCTGGCCGGCTATGAAAACCAGCGGTAGCAGCAGCAGTAGTAGGCTCACCACTACTTGTATTTGTTTGTCCTTTTGGTTTTGTTTTTGAATCAGCTTCTGATGTTGCTTTATTAATATCTAATACTTCACCTGTATATGGTTCACGTTCAATTTTTTGTTGTTTTATTTGCTAAATAAATTGCAATGATATCGTTTAATCTTTAACGAAAAACAAAAACCTGTTCACGAAGTTGTTCACGTTTATTTAATCTTTGATAAACATATTCAGCATAACATGGAGTGTCAATATATTTTCCTGAACCTTGTACACCACTTAACTACCATATACAGATATATATATAGTTAAATATAAATATTGTTAAAAGAATTCTACAAACTTGTCCACTTTCATAAGCAATTTTACCAGCAACAATCGTAACTACAGGTAATCCATGACATTGTAAACCTTCAAAAATATTAAAATCACATGCTTGATGATGTGTTGAGGCTGAAATGGTTTTATTTGCTTCAGGATCCCAAATAATACAATCACCATCAGAACCAACAGCTATACGACCTTTTTTAGGATAAATATTAAATATACGTGCTGCATTTGAACTTGTTACAGCAACAAATTGATTGATATCAAGTTTTCCAGTTTCAACACCTTTTGTCCAAATAACTGCTAAACGATCTTCAACACCATTGACACCATTTGGAATCTTACAAAAAAATATATATTTATATTAAGTGAAAATAGAAAATATCTTTTGTTTTTCTTTTACTTTTCGAAAATCATCTTTTCCAAGAGCTTTTTGGTTAGCATTAAACGTACAATGATCAGTACCAGTTGCTGATAATGAACCACTAGAAAAATTAATGATCTTTTAAATAAATGTTTAAATAAACACATCTTACTTAGCCAATAGATCCATTAGATAAGGACCAGTTGTTGCATCATTACGCAAAGGTGGTGACATTACATGAGCGGCTGCATGACGCCAACATTTATGAAAATATTGCGATCCATCAACTCCTAAGCTTGCTGCAATAGGTTCACCAAATACAACTTGACCTAATCGAAAAATAAAAATATCAATATTATTCAATAGGAACAACTAAGATAAAAAGAATAATCATATACCTTTTAATCGAGCTTCCGTAACTTTATCAGCTGCTGTTTTACTCATAACATGCACAACATAGAGTGGACATCTTTAAATTTGAAATAAAATTTTATTTAATATAAAAGTTATTTTTTTACCGAGTTTGTTCAGCAATAGTAATAGCTCGATTTGTGGCTTCAGCTTCGAGCTAAAATAAATTAAAACTATCTATTATACACAAAATATCGATTAACATTATCTATATTTACTTTTTCCGGTCGACTAAGAAGATGACCTTCAGGTCCTGTTATACCTAATTGTGACATTTCTTTTTCTAATTCAGTTATTACGGAACCATTTTCAGCATGCACCATAGCAATAGCACCTAGCTCACGACATTTACTAAATACTTGAAAAATTTCATCATCTTGTAACATAAAAACATCTTTATAAGCCATGAAAACTTTAAATGAATTAACACCTAAAAAAATCATTGTAAAATATAAATATTCAACTAACATTAATTTCTATCAATAGAAGAAGAACCTTTTTCTTTCGTAAGTTTTTCCATATCTTTAGCAACTTGTTCATTCCATGTTGTAATAGCAACATGTAAACCATAATCACAACAAACTTTAGCATCAGCTCGTTCGCGCCATTGTGCATAAGCTTCAAGAAGTGATTGTTCTTTTGCAGGAATAACAAAATCAACTATAAATAAACAAAAAAAAAGGGTTTTGCTTTAAAATCAATATAAATAGTATTTAACAATGTGATGTAATTTTTTTTTGTGCCTAGTCAGTAATAATTGAAAGAATGATACACAGTTAATCACTTTTTTAAGGCTGAGATCAAATGTGCAAATGATGTAATATTCTTATAAGAAAAAAATGCGTGATTGTATATATGGACTAAATCATTGGCTAGTGACGTGACATCGCAATATTAAAACGTATATGTCTAGGTATAATAAATTTTTCTAGAGTTAATTTTTATATTTTATATATATGTTAAGTAAATTCTAGATACCCGAGAAAAAAATTCGACCTAGAGACCTTGGTTCAAAGGCGTTATTAATAAAAACCAAGGGTTGTCGACGTGACTAAAACAAAGGACATCCATATTCACTCTTTGCATTTAATTTTAACGAAAAAACTCCAGAGTCTATAAAATCTCTATCTATAGATTTTTTTGAATACATCTAACTTTTTCAAAAAAATTCAAAATTAATTCCCAAAACAAAATCAGTTTTTTAAGAGGAAATTTTTAAAGATCGATCTTGCTAATAATTGATTGTCAATTAAAACAGCCAAGGAATTTATATATGTCTATGCCAAAAGAACTTATTCAAAAAAGTAATTCTTGTAAAGAATCAAAGTCAAATGAAAGATGAGTATGTTCTTTTCTGCCTGAAATTGCTCATATACAGAAAATATCTTCTAAGAATAATATTTATTTGCTTATATTAATAATTTTATTGATTGCATGTTCACTTCAATAAATATGTATATATGATGAGTGATGTACATATCTTTTATCAACTGTGGTTCGTCTTTTATGATATTATTATCATGATTGACGATAATATCATTTATTGGGTGAAAACAGATTCTTTCTTGATGTCCATCTTTTGGACATGAGAAGTTAATACGACAGGTCAGGTGAATAAAAGAACACATTGAAAATATAAAAGAAAAACACACATATAGTGACAATTTTACGATGAATAATGAAAGAAAATAAGTCGATAGTATTATTTCACACATCATAATCGAACTCATAAAAAAGAAAAGTAAAAATATTTTATTTTTATTTATTTCATTGATTTGTTGAGTTTCTTATCTGATTAGATATTCTATGGCTGACATTATTTTTGTTACTATTGGTACTACAATTGGTACAGTATTATTATTATTATTTATATTGATAATAATAACAATAATTTATTGTTATAAAAGTTCTCATCATAATCCAACAATATCAAAACAAGAAGATTTTCTTCATTCAGTGATTTCTAATTCATCAATAAATAATGATTATCATAATAATGTGACATTACGAGCATCAACTCGACGTTTTGCACTCGTCGAATTACAACAACAAGAACAAGAACAAATTCTAGATCCTTTACAAACATTTACTTATGAAAATCCTTCTTGTAACTTAAGTGAATTAACAAATACAAAAATAATGCGATTTTAAATTTTTTTTATATACATACGTATTGTTGTTGTACCGCCAGCAATAGCTGCTTTTGTACCGCTAAGAAAATCATCAATTGATTTTGTACCCATAAAAGGTAATTCAAAATGAGTATGTGTATCAATACCACCTTACAAAAAAAAAGCCAAAGTTCTTTCAAATAAAAATCTTCACATTTATAATTACCTGGCATAACTAATTTGCCTGTTGCATCAATTGTTTTTGTTCCACCTGGAACTACAAGATTAAGACCCATTTGTCTATTAAGAGAAAAACAATATGAAACAAGATGAGTTTATAGAAAAATAAACAAATGAATCACTTACTTAATAATACCTTCTTCAATAAAAACATCTGCAAGTGTTGTTCCATCATCATTAACCACTCGACCACCTTTGATTAACAGACGTTGTTGAGATGACTATGAAAAAAAAAACATAAGTGTTCAATAAAAATGCAATAGTAAATAAATGTGTCATTATGTGTATATATATATATATATATTATTCACTTTCTCACCACAATATGATTTTTGCTAAATTTAGAAACAGATACACCTAATGGGGCATTTGAATCCGGATAATTTGTTCGTACAACAAATTCCGGTTTATCTTTTTTTTCTGATGTTGACTTAACATTAGTCGAAGGAACAATAATTTTTGTTCGTTTCGCAGACGAAGAATTTGTTTCTGTTTTCACTTCTGACATGTTAGATTCATTCATCAATGATTCGTATTTTTTTTCTTGCATACAAACTCATATAATGTCCTATAAAAAAAAACAAAACACCAGCTGGCACCATACATTAGTATTGATCGTTGTGTCTTGTGCCATTGATGGAATAATAGTGAATAGTGTTCGTGCATTTCCTGGCCTTGATGCAGTCGTTATTGATGAAGGAAAAGACGATGATTGTTGTGTATTTTTAATAACATAAAAATTCGATTCTGGATTTGAATTATGTATCATTTGATCATTATCAGTTGTTGAAGGAATATAATAAAAACAAGCATTAGATGAAACTGTTTGATCTTCAACATCTGATAATGACGACGACATGATTCTAATGTTTCTATGCCAGGCTAAGTTCAGAAGTTATTTGGTTAGAAATATTTTTTCTATTATTAACATCTCGGCTAGGCGTTTCCTTTCCTCTTCTTTTTCTTTTTTTCTTGTATTCTCTATCTTTTTGTCTGTTCATCATGCTTATTTCTTTTTTTTTTTGCTATTTTTCGTTCTGTCTGGATACAAAAAAGGAAGCACTATATCATTATTAATAGATCCTATCGGTAACAAATTTATTTGTTGATAAATAAATACATTTTCATAAATAATCTTACATCATTTTTGGGTGTTGTTGCATTATTATTTTGCGTAATTGGCATTGTTCAAGAGATAAATTTTAGTGAAAAAATGAAATCTACAAAAAAAAGTTCATATGATAGTTCAAACATATATTTAAATAGATTCACATGAAATCTGTTGTAAAACATACAGACAAGTGTCAAATGAGTCGTCAACGACACCGATCATCACGTATACACGCCTACGTTACATATAATATTTGTTTAGTATATACAATAGAGATCAACGAACGGAAGTGTCACATCGCGATCACATCGAATGAATGAATGAACTCTACTGTGGACAGATCGGCATTCAATCAAAACTGTATTGAACTTTTTTTCTATGCATGTTCTCTTCAAAGAACAGGAAAAGAAAAAAGAAGTCTATGAAACGCAAAAGGAAAATCTGATGACTCATCATCGATGGATTAAGGAGGCCATGCAAACTAATAGAGCAATCATTACTCTCGACTAGATACCTGTTTATATACAAAATTTCTTATCAATTTAATTTTCTGATATTAAGAAAAAAAACCAGCTCAATCCTAGAGTAAAATAATTAGAATCTAATCAAAACTATCTTGTATTCTTCCTTAAACTACTGCCATCTATTTAATAAAATCCAAAGTTTTTTTTGTATTCATTCCTTTTAAAGTTCATTTTAAATAAATAAAATTATTTTTTTTATGATTATTTTTTTCATATTCCATGGAATATATCAATTGATTCATGTAATGCGTAGTCTTATTATCATCTGGCATTTTCATTCCGTACTTTTTCCGTCCTGAAAAATAACCAATAAGATTGATTTAATTTTTCATTGACAATCATTCAAATGGATAATACATCAATACCAACAACACCTGGTGGTTCGGTTGGAGATGAATGGCATGATGCTTCAGCAGATAATAGTCCAGCAACGAATGAATCTTCATCTAAAACAGGATCATCAATAGTGTCAGAAACGAAAACAAATATGGAAACAAAAGAAAAACGTTCTATGCATTTTAGCAAAAACATTGATATTAATGTTGATTTAAATATAGGTCCAGCACCTTTATCAGATGAAGAAAAAGCTATTAAAGAACGTGAAGAGTGTGACTATTCAATTAAAATTACTTTAGATATGGCAAAAAATGGTACGGCACCAAGAAAAATTCGTATTTATGCTGATGGTAAATAAAATCTTATTTATTTTTTTTTGAATGATTAATTTCATTGTAAAAAAAAACAATTAGGTATTTATGACTTATTTCATGCTGGTCATGCACGACAATTAATGCAAGCAAAAAATATTTTTAAAAATGTTTATCTTCTTGTTGGTGTTTGTAATGATGATTTAACACATAGTAAAAAAGGTAAAACAGTTATGGATGAAGCTGAACGTTATGAAAGTGTACGTCATTGTCGTTATGTTGATGAAGTTGTTATTGATGCACCGTGGGTACTTGATGATGAATTCTTAACACAGAATAAAATCGATTTTGTTGCACACGATGAAATTCCATATGGAGCTGAAGGAAGTGACGACATTTATCAACATATTAAGGTAAAATAGATAATTCATTTGAGTTAAAGACAATATTCGGCTTTATTCTTAATTGTAAAATTGAATATGCATAATAGTTCTTGTCAAACAAACAGAACTTAAACAGTGGTTATCTTTTGAGAAGGATGTTTTCGATATAATAGTTCGATTCATATATTTATGATCTAATACATCACTATCAAATCCTTGGTGAAACACGAGCTATAAAAAATGTTGAAATATAGTAGTAAAAAAAATTGAACCCCCACAGTCCATAATAAATATCTCAGCACAATTCCGCCCCGTGTATTACAGGCATCTCGTTACGATATATGCACTATATCATTATTACATTTTTGAAGTGTTGAGTAAAAGGATGGTGAAGAATTATGTTTCAAAATACACAGAATAGAAAAATGTTACTGAGGTTAGCAAGATCAGTTGAATTGTATAGTTTACTTTTAAAAAACTTTCTTTCATTTAATGCAGATATCATTGCAAATTTGTATAATACTTTTTCGGCCATATGCTGTAACATGATTTCTATTATCATATTTTCTATTGTTCTCTAAGACTCATCAATAAAATGCAAATCAAATGGAAATATATATATTATATACAATAGAATATATAGAAGTGCAGAGGCGTGAAAACTTCGAAATGAGCCATTATCTTTGACTTACTCATTATTTGTATCAGAAGCGGATTGAAGAAAATTGATGACCTTTGCATGCATGCCAATATTTTTAATAAGAATTGAAAGACAATTTTGAATTGAATGGTTCTCTTTTCTTTTTTTTTTATTATTATTACGAAAACGGTCATTTATATAAATTAGTGAGATCAGCACAATTTTGCTAATGATAGGACTCGTGGAAATTTATTCAATTTGAGGTAATGACGGCATTTCATCTCTGTCACTGTTAAATCCCTAGTGCGGATCTCTTTCGTTCTAAAGCATAAGCAATCTTTTGTCTGATGGTTGAATTCTGTCGTCTAATGATGAATCTCATCCTACTGTAGTTACACCATTAATCCGATATTAACCAAATTTGATACGATCTCACAAATGGGTATCGCAATTTGAAACTAATCAATCTATAGAATTTATAAATTGATCTTTATTTCAATCGAATCATATGCTCAATTCTAACGGAATTCTTTTTAAAAGAATGCATAAATACTAATCATAAATACAAATGTATTCTTTAGGCTCGTGGAATGTTTGTTGCAACTCAACGTACAGATGGTGTATCAACATCTGATATTATTTGTCGTCTTGTACGTGATTATGATATGTATGTAAGACGAAACTTAGCTCGTGGTTATTCGGCACAAGATTTAAATGTTGGTTTTATTAAAAAAAATCAATTAGAATTTCAATCGAAAATTGATACAGTTAAATCAAAATTTCGTACATATGAAGAAGAATCAAAAACATTTATGGAACGTTGGGAAGATCGAAGTAAAGAATATATACATAATTTTATTGCTTTATTTGAAAAAACAGGTGTTCTACATTTATTGCAACGATCACAATCACCATTTACGATAACAGGTGGTCATAGTGGTAGAAGTGATACAGACGATGACGATATAACATCATCAAAAAATATTCATTATGATAAGAAATCAAAGAAACATGATAAAAGAACTAATGCAAACAATTAAATCTCATCGTTTGAACATTATATGCTTGCTTAATATGTATTTGCAGAACATTTATGTATGATTTTCTGGTTTTTTTCTTTTCAAACAAATATTTAACGGAACTCGCATATAAAAATCCATTGCTTGTGATTTTGTTTTTTATTCGTATTTTATTGCAAAAAAAAAATAAGAACAAGGATTTCATTGTCATATCAATGGTTTCTTTTTTTTTGTCCGGAAAATATAGTTAATCATTGCATAGCTTTCATCTATGAGTAGAATTATAATGAAGAAAAAATTTTGTTTGGTTCTCATATTCGATGTACGAAGTCAAATAACCATTCTTGGAAGAAAACAGAAAGAAAGAAAAACTAAATACTAACAGAACAAGAGTGAAAAAGAGAGTGGCACTCATGACATTATATGAAACAAGAAACACTCGTTAAGTTCAGTGTTCGAACGTCAATAATCTCATGTGAAGGAAGAAAGAAAAAATTGCTAAAAGAAGACGGAATATAAAAAGAGAAAAAATATTGGCCGTCTTGCTTGTTGCTCTGCTTCTCACGATTGACACGACTGGTATGTACTTTTGTCTTATATTTTACCTATGTAGAACGAGAAAAAAACAAATTTTGTTTCTACATTTATTCTACTCAAACTCATATAAATCACAATTTAGAAAAAAGTGTACTGATTAAATGATCGTTAATTGTATAATAAAAGAAACAGCTCTCATTATTGAATTTTTTTACGATGAAATAAAAAGAAAAACACATCGATGAAGTACTACTCTACATATATATATAATTATTTTCTTTTACATAGAATCTACTTTAGTAAATGAAGAAAACATTTTCTATGGATTGCTTAACGATATTCTTCGACATAAGAGTATTTTTATCTATCCAAAGAAAGTATTATGACAATATAACTATGTAAGAATCATAGAATATTTACTATTAATGGTAATAATAACGAACATGTCAACAAAAATTTTCTTGATAGCACTGCTATACATTAATCATCATTAGCAATTTTCACTATCATAGTTATCTGTTTACATTTTTCATATATTCGATAATGATTAAATAAAACTTCTTTCGATAATCAAATATTCGTATTAAATAGTATTAGTAAAAGGAAATAAAATCATAAAATCAATTGCAAAAAAATACATTTTTAGAAATTTTATTATAAACACTTATAATTCTCTATATTAAGCTTTCGGCGAGTCTTCCGTTGCACTATCAGAAAAATAAATAATGCAGGAAAAAAAAACGAGAAAAACAGATAAAAACGACAAGTACTGATAAAACAAAATGTCTAGAAAAAAATAAACCGGAAACTCATTGAATATCTGTTCTTTCGTTCTTCCTACATATTTTTTTATCAGAACGTATAAGTTTTCATCTTGTTTTTTTTATGCCATTCATTATACTGATATTATCAAGTGTTATCCGTCAGAAGCTCGGAATAGAAAATAGTAAGTGTTTTCAAGTAAATTTCAATATATATTTTTGTTTGCCACTATTTATTTCGAAACGTGCACATTAACTTATTGTAAATTATATGTAATTATTCAAAGTCATGTCTAAATTTTGGAGCTTGTTAAAGAGTTTTCAACCTTATGACATGTCTTCGAATTTTATGTATTTGTACAGAAGACTTGTAAATGTCTGAATACATAATACTGGACGAAATTTTTTAGATGATTTTGATTTAAGTATAACTTTTTTCGTAAGTTAAATTTTTATTTGACAAATTGACTCATTTATTTTGTACAGTTGTTAAAAATTGCTAAAGCTATATAAATAAAAAGAGCAAAACATAAACTACATTTTGATAACTAAAAACAAAATGTTTATGAAGTGAAATGTCGATTTCATAATAGAATTCATGTGAAATTTTTGTCATTCTTGCACAATTAGTAATTTTTCTATCGAAATATCTTATTTGAAAGAGCATCTGACACTAAATATTTCAGAAAATGACCTTTCAAAATCGAAAACTTGTTTTTGGATGACTTTATATCATCTGCTGTCTCATGCACCGTCAGACGCTCTTTCGAATATTATATTTGTAAATTTTCTGTGAACATAGTATAAGCACTAATTGCATTTTTAATGCCAACAACAGCTCACAAGTTGACCTTATGAGAAAGATATAATTAAATCAAAACCGTCCAAAAAATTTTATCTAGTATTGTATTGTAGGATATTTTATATTGAGTAAAATCTAAAGAGGTTATACAGTTTTCAGATTCAGTAAGGATCGAATTTTCCAGCTACTTTGATTATATTTGCTAGCCTCTTGAGATTATAAAACATCAAAATAAAATTATGCTCACGAAGCGTTATTAATTATGATCGTTTTTCATGAATTAAAATTCTTTTCTTTTCATCTACCGAAAACAATTGTTACTTTGAAAGCACAGCTTCAAGAATCTGCTCGAATAGAAATTCTGTGAATTGCCTTAACAGTAATAACTAGAATGAATTTCGATTAGATGAAGTTTTTTTTTTCAACATTGATTGAAATTTCTGAAAAAAAAGGTCAGCTATATGAATTCAAGTGGAATCGTTTTGTAGATACGTGCTCAACTTATGGTAAAAATATCTTTGAAGAAAATAAGATATTTTCGAAATCAGCGTGACTTTTCTTCATCAAATCGTTCTCAATTTATGCAACACAATGACACAGTTTTTCATTGTGTTTGCTTTTCAAAACGTTGAAGTGTTTTATGCTTAGGGGTCTTTCATAAATAGAGCGCAGTTTGATGAAGAAAGTTCACAAAGAATTCGAGAACGTTTCATTTTACTCAAAAATTCTTATTCTATTAGATAAATCTATTTACAAAACATTTTCAATAAATGTCAAAATAGGAGTCTTAAAAGATTTTGACATCGCGAAGAACTCTCATCTATGGTTCTTGATAGTTTTTACTTTTAAGAGGGTCTCAAATTTTCACAGTCATTCGTTCTATAAAAGCTCAAAATTCTCACAGAGATGACGTAAAAAGTGAAGACTGGTCTTCTCCAAACGCGGTCACATCTACACTTATGCTTCCACTTAGATTCAAATATTTTAATTTACACTGAAAAAAACATCTCTTCCAATAGAAAATTCTCTTAATTATACAAGCTCGTTCTAGGTATTACTATTACAAACATACAACTATGCTAAAAATTTTGTACCTACTTTATATTATGATTTACTGACAAGGTTTTATTACATTTTATTCAATCAATATACAACAAAACAACGTAAATGCCGTATTTTTACTATGAAGTAGAGCAGGTAAATATCAATGAATCGATCGTAATTTTATCAACGATATTTGTTTTTCTTTTCCCAGCTATAACATTATTCTAATGTCAACAAGATAAACAAATAACACAAGCGATCGATGTATGATGTGAAAATTAAAATGTTCTGCCATAGTTTTGTTAAGAACAATAAATGTTATTGATAAAATGACGATATTTTCAGTGAGTTTTCTATGCTTTAGTCCATAGTAAACAAAATTCGATATTTACTGATTTTTTTTCATATTGCTTGAACATTACACAATACAGTCTTGTTAGAAATTAATTACGCGGAAGTGTATATTTGAAGCTTTATACGAAACTTTTAATTCATAGGTTTTTCAGAATATACTGAATTTTCAGCTCTAGCAAGTTCTCGAGGCTGCTCTGCTGCTAAAGTAGTAGCATTTCCGGTAGAAAAGAAAAACAATGTTAACCGACGAAGGACATCATAATTAACAAAGTTTCGTGAATAGAAATTTGTTTTAATGCTTTGTAAACATAGTCAATAATTGAGACGAAGTCTACACATATTAATAATTCTAATATTTCAAATAAGTCCTTGTCTTATTTAGTTTTTTTGCTTTAGTGAGAAATCTTTTATTCAAATAAACGATTTTATGTCTAATATCTATTCTATTGAATTAAATTCCACAAGTTTATACTAACATTAATACAAAACTAAAATAACATTAAATAGAAAATGGATAAACGTGTTCATATAAGACGATCAACAAGTCTTAGTTGTTGGAATTATTTATTTCATTTTAAATGGCCTCTATTCGGATTTATATGTCTTATAATTTTTATTTTATTAAATAAAATGCAATTTACTTCCGATATATTTTCTTCTGTTGAATATAACGATAATATTAAAATTTCATTTACTAATGTTATATATCCGATTGATATTTTGAATCGAAATAATATTAATACAAGTATTTTATATTATTTTGCAAGAAAAGACGAACAAAAATTAATTGATGATGAAAAATCAATTGATAGAAAACATAAAATAATATTACCATTAACAAATGATGAAGTTTTCTCAAAATCTTATTCAATACTTGAATTTACACCTGTCTTTGGACACTCACGTTTTTGTTCACATTCAAAAGAAGATATTTTTGGTAAAACATGTCCTTATACAAATTGGTAAGTTTAATGAATATTGAAAATAAGTAATTCAAAAAAATATTTTTGGTTTTTTGTTTAATTAGTGAATATACATGTGATAAAAAACATCAACAAGATGTAGATGTACTTTTAATGCATAAACGAGATTTAGATTTTGAAAAACTTGAAAAACTGAAAAGAAATCCGGAACAAATTTGGCTTTTATGGCATGATGAACCAAATGAAAATTCACCAAATATTAATAAATATAAATTTAATTGGACTGTAACATATCGAATGAGTGCTGAGGCATCATTAGGTGCTTATGGTATAACAATTGTGAAAGAAAAACCATGGTCGATAAAAAAATTTAACACATGGATTACAGAACAATTTTATAAAAGATATAACCAAGCAGTCTGGTAAAATTTTTAGAATTTAGATAATCAACTAGATTAATGAAACAGTTTATAAAGAGATAGATATAGCAGAGATTTCAGTCTTGAAATATAGGGTAGAAATTGCGAACGCCGGTTCCACTTCTACAAACCTGACAGGCATCGTTAGTAAAGTCTTTCTGTCATCATAGGTCATGATAGACATTCTTGATAAACGATCGCAGATCGTATATAGATAAAATCTCGTTATAATGCATCAACTACTTCTTTACTGCATTACTGAAGCATTAAGTAAAAGGATTATAAAGAAATGTGTCCCACTTTAGACAGCATAAAATGGTCTTCTTGTGTTAAGCAAAAATAGGGTTAATTTTGTCGAAAGAAAAAAAAATGTCGAACGGAAAAATACTAAAAATAATGTAGAGAAAAACACGGTGAAAAAAGTTTATTTTGAGATTCTCCACCAGCTAGATGAATATATTTTATTGTATATTACAAAAAAGTCAGAAACGTATAAGTACATCAACAAGAGAAAAAATGTATGAAAAATATTCAAGAGCAAAACTAACGATAATAAAATACGTTTCTTTATCTAAATGAGTGGTGTGACTGTGCTTGTCCGTGTGGACTGTAAATGTAGATATCAATCTTCTCTTTACATCTACTCCTACAGCAATATTCGGATCTCGTCCTCAACAGAGTCACTTCATGATATCTGAAACATTTTTCATATTTTTTTAAGACTACATATTTCTTGTTCGATTTTATACGGTTGACTTTTTTTGCGACTTTTTTCATTTGGCCATTAGCAACAGCAACTGCATTGTTTTTCTCATTTTAATCTCACAAGGATTCCGCTAATAGCTTTTAAATATATGTTGAAGTCTCATAAAGTCTGTTGAAGCTTGTTGTTTCTTCTTCGGCTTATAATTGCATAATGTTCAAGTTTCTTGATTTTGTATCAAAGAAAACACATAAGACATTAACAGTACTTCGAATAGCTCGATGCCAAACTTCAGAAGAATGTAGGCGTGAAGCAAGAGAAGAAGAACATCCATGCCTACTATTAGAAATAACGAAACGGGATAAACATAGATTTTTTGATAAAAGATAAAAACAACTAATGTCGACTTTTCATTTGATAATAATAGACTTATAATTTAAACGAGTACGATCTCTGTTTCGTTTTCGATATGAATGTACACTTATTCAAATACAACTATTTTCTTGTTTTTCTTAAATTTGCCAATCATAGTTGTTGTTTTTTTCTTATAGAAAGGATATATTTCATTCTTTTGATTCTTATCTCCTTCTTCTCCTTTAGGTTTGTGTCTAACTGCAGACCACAAAAACGTCTACAAAAATTTCGTTCCCTGCGACAACATTATCCAATTGTAGCTTTTGGTAAATGTATTCCGTCGAATCAAACTTTATCTCTTGATGCACATGTTCAATCCCTAACTCAATGTGATCGTCAATCAAATTGTGAAAATCTTTATTTAACAACATCAAAATTTTATCTTGCTTTTGAATCACAATCATGTACAGATTATATAACAGAAAAATTTTGGCGTACACTTTTTGTTGGTGCTATACCAATTGTAAGTGGACCTGAACAAGAAAATTTTGCACGTATTGCTCCACCGAATTCATTTATTCATGTTGATGATTATTCATCAGATAAAGAACTAAGTGAAGCATTAAATTTAATTGGTACAAATCGATCTTTATATGAGAAATATCATGCATGGAGACGTTACTATGATGTGTATTATCAAGCAAAAGATGTTGATCCATATCGATTTTGTGAATTATGTTATCGTTTAAATACAAATAAACAACGTATTTGGTATGAAAATATTAATGATTGGTTTTTAGAAAAATGTTGAATAATTAAAAACTTATTTTTTAGTCAGATTCAATTTTAAATTTTATGTTATCTTGTAGTGTTTGTTTTTTAAGCAATAAAAATTATTTCTATAGAATATTGGATTTTTAGAAAAGTATTCATGAGAGATATTTTGAATGACAATTGTAATTAAATTCCTCTTTGTGTAAAATTCTTGTTAATTTGATAGAATTTGTTCCAACATATCATCATTGAAAACAAGAAAAACTCTCATGAACCCAGATTTGGAGAGTGTAGTGGGTTTTCACATGAATTTCGACGCATAATTCAATGACAATTCAAAGTTGATGGACTCTCCATTTCACAATACAATGTACTCTACTACGTTTTAGAATAAATTTTGATAGTAACAACACAGAGATCTGCAGTTTCGCAATTCAAGAAAGAAGATCCGGGACCATTGAAATTTGATCCGTTAGCCATTGACTAATCAGATGAGTTTTTGATGAAGATTTTTGAAAATGATATGCTGTAGCTAACTCCATGTCGATTGAGCCAAGACCAACAATTCTAGCTTGTTCCATTCGAGAGCGTAAGACTTTTCCTGAAACTCTTGGCTTCAATCAATTGACCTGTGATCACTCGGAAAACCAGTTAGAAAGGTATAATTCACGGTATTGAGTCAAATCATGATATTTAGTTTTAAGTTTGAAATGATCTGACTATGCTATGCCAATATTTCTGGAATTTCACAATCAGTTTTTATGTAACGAAAGGGTCGACATCTCCGAAATATTGAAATAACCACGTTGACTTTGCGTAGATCGAATGAGAACAATTTGTTCTATGGATTAGCCTTATTAAAAGACAAAGCTGAAGCGAACATAGCTTTAGAATATTCTTTTTGAAAATATTTCCACTAAAAAGTCACCACATTCGTCAACGGCTGACTGATTATATTTCGATTGTTCCGGGCCTTCTCTCTTGAATGGTGAAAAAAGCAGGTCTCTATATTGCCGTGATCAAAAGTTATTCGAAAAGCAGGGAAGCACATTATATTGTGAAATGGCTCGTAGTCTCGCATTATTATTATACCAAATAAGCTCTCGTATATGACTGTATTGTCTTCGTTTTGATATGGTTTGGACGAGTTTTAGATTGGTTTTTTATAGTCAGAGTCTTGACTCCTTTCTTGTTTTCGAATGATAGTAATAGAATCATAATTTATCATTAGTAGTAAAGTCAGATGCAGGACAAAATCGATTTTGATAGATATTTGATTGAACAAGAAAAAAGCAATATATGAAAAATATTTTATTTCAGATTTTATGTACTCTTTTTCGATGAACGTCTTGATTCACTTGTTGTTGATCTTGAACTACTATCAATAGAAATATTTACAATATTTGGAATAATGTTTATAGTAGATAATGATGATGAAGATTTTTTTTCAAGTTTATATTGTTTTTTGTTTGACTGCGTCATTGATGGTTTGACCATAGTCTTAAACGATTGTTCGGCTGATAATTGTTCAACTATGTCAACGACATTCTTATCATCTCCTATGGTTAAGCATAGGGATACGAGTTGTTGTTCGATTTTTTTATTAGTTTCATATTGTAAACGTACATCAATATCAAGTTCATCTTGTATAATATCTTGAATATCTCGTTGTTGTCGAATAATTTGTTGAAAACGCTTAATCTATTATTAAAATTGAACTGATTTTTAAGAAATGGAAAATTTAATTTTTTTTTTGATACAAACAATTTGATCAGCACGATCAATTTTGACATGATATTGTTGAATTTCATCTTCAAGTTTTATTTCAATATGTCGTTTTTTTGTAATAGCTTTACTCGTTTGTTCTATTTCTTCTTGAAACATGATCAAATCGGTGTGGCATGTCTAGTTTAATTAGTAATCAATAAATTGTAATTCAGCAATTTTTTTTTTGACTTGTTCTCGTAGTCCTTTTCTTAAGAATGCTCCTTTTTTTTTTTAATAACTTTTTGTCCTCGATAAGAGTGCAATCAAGTAGGCTGGACTTTTTACAACAAATAGAGCTTCTGAAATAAGTAGACGCATTGTTCAGAGAATCCTAGTTTTCCATGGGATCGTAATCCCGGTACATTATGACTGGTAGTGTAAGTCAATACATTGATTGATGACAGATGAAATTTTTCGAAAATTTTTCAAACATTTCGTTAATTCTAACTAATCTTGAAATGAAAAAAAAAAGGAAGAAAACGATACTTGAGAACGTATTTAGAAGAAACTATACGGTAGCATCTCCAAAGCTGATTTAGAATGTCAGAACTTTTTAAAATCGAATATTCATTTTTATATAGCAATTTAATTGCTTAAGCGTTGATGGAGACTCAGCCGATTGCTTTACAACTCTAATTACAACCTTCCTATAACTTTGTCCCATCGCGCCAAAATTTTTATCACAGATACTTGGTATCATTTTCCACTGGTAGAATCAGTCACTTTCGTTTTTGGATTTCGTGCTCATAGTTATACGATTCTAGAAGCTAGAACCCTGATTTTGACTCTGAAATTTTACTTATTTCTTTCATAAAAAAAGAGAGTGAGGTTTCTGAAAAAGCTCATAGTTACCCATCAGATATGGTCTTTAGTGTGTTCGACAAATATTTTTCAGCTCAATCGGACAAAATTGAAGAAGGAGTAGTAATGCTTCAGGATGCGACGCCATGGAAAATTAGGGTTTTCCAAAAATCTGCTTCAAATTTTTTTCCATGAACATGTGTCTGATTGTTTTAGGTGCTTTATCTGTGGCAAAAGTTTCCGTCTGATTGTTCGTACCCTTTTTCTTAGCTAGAAGTGGTCTAAATAGACAGGGACACTCTTAAGAGTATTCTATTGAAGAGTATAGGTATCTTACGGAATCATGTCTGTCAACAAATTCTTTAAGTAATTTTCGACGAATTTTAACTTGTTCTGTCACAGCTCGTAAATGCTCTTCAAGTTCGTTCATTTCATTTATTTCTGGACCTATAGATGATAAAATAGATTGTTGAATCAATCAAATTTATATTTACTTGAGTCATTTAATTTTTCAAAATTTTTTTTTACATCAGTATTATTCCATTTTAAAATTTGTACTGTATTTTCAAGAGCTCGTAATTCAGTTTCAGCTTTAATAACAAGTGCTTCTAATTGATCACCTTGTTTTAATAAATCTTCTTTCATTTGTGCAGACTATACTAAATAAAACAGCAAGATCTCTTCATGTTTATGAACAAAGACTATCAAAAAAAGAAGTATTCATATACCTTAATAACATATTGAGCTTGTGCTAAAACATTATCTTCATTCAATTTCTCGGTATTTAGTATTATAGCAAAAGTTTCATAGCGTTGTTTTAGTTTAGATACTTTAGTAATACGCATCGCAAGTTCAGCTGAAATAGTATCTTTTTTAGTTCGTTCATCATTGAATCGTAATCGAAATAAATGACTATTTGCTTGTACTTCCATACGACGTTCTTTGATTGCCTATATCAAAAGTTGTTCCAGAAAATTGAATTTTAGTTCGAATTAATATCCTGTCTAAACATGAGAGAACTCACCCATTTTTCGTTCCAATCCCACAATCGTTTTGCCATTCGACTTTTATGAAGTAGTGCTCTTATTAGAGTTCTGTGGGACGAAACGAAAGAGCTTTTTTCAGGATTCAACACTGTTTCTCAAAACCTTCGTTTTTGCGCGTAATTGTACACCAAGACATAGAGGATGCTAAGAGAGATATCTTTGAATCCATAGATTTTTTTTTACTTCGAAAACTAATAATGAAAATCAACTTTTCCTATATAATCTGTCGACAATCTGCAAGAAATTAGCTAGTTTGACGAAAGAAATACAACCTTATTCTATATGATTCTGCTAAAAACTCATGAGGAAAAGAATTTTCTTTTCGAGAATTTTTACATGCATTAATCAATAATGATTGGCTATAAATATTTGAGATCAAATAATTGATATTGTTCAAGTTGACTGATAGTCTATATTGAATATTTATTTCTATTAAAAATGTACGGGCCCAAGTTTCTTTAGTTCTGATCTCAGTAAATCTTCTCTGGTCCCAATCCTAATAATTTCAGTTTTTCAAGTCACGAACAAAAAAACTTTATTTGAGAATTCATTTTTATTGCATGAGAAAAAGCTCTTTAATAATAGTTTTTCAATTTATTTAGTCGATGATTTGCACGACTTGTGTCATCTCGACCGAATTATGCTTTGATTAATGTAGTTTATAAGACAATTCATCTAAAATCCTAGGACACTCAGCTATAATCCTTGGTTCCAGTTTTGTTCTAATGTTCCGGATCACCACAACTTCTCTCATTGATGAATCTAAATTCAGTAAATTTTCAAACACTTTGATCCCTCATACAATCTATTCTCGGCAAATACATAGGCTGATAAATGTCTACCGATAAAAACCTCGCTTTCTTTTTTGTAACCTTTTCATGAAAATGAACTTTGGAGGCTTATTCTGGTATTCATAAAAATAAAGAAAGACCACGTTCAATCTCTTTCTATTACAAATATTTTGAATAAATATTTAAAGCTAATTAAGAGTCGAAATCAGTGATTCTGATATGAAGTTTATTAGATTCGGATATTTCTAAATAAACTCAATAACATATGAATGTGGAGAATCATTTTACCCTACTAATCTCTGC
>CAJNOP010000015.1:690279-760837 GCA_905250075.1 Rotaria sp. Silwood1
TCCATTCTAACCAATAAAATGCACATATCAAAAATTTCGTTAGAGGAGTTAAAAAGTTCGTAGGAAGGTTGAGCTCCTGGCTACGCCACTAGCACGAACATAATAACACATTGGCACTAATGTTCACTGAAGCAATTGAACACATCGCTACAAAACTGTGAATTTTGTTAGCGTCGATATCTGACTGTTGCGGCGAATGTGGGTATCAGTGTAATCAGTGCGCCAGTGAACCCTATGTCTATTACTCACTGTCAGTAGTTACACAAACACTGCACATCCCTGCAAGCAAACATAACATTGTAAAGCAAAAATTTGTATATTTACGTCGGTAGATTGGATTAATGATATAAACGGAACCGTCACTATTGAATGAAAATTTTTGTCTCTATCTGAAAAACTACTTATTATTTCCAAGTATAATGCGCTCCACTGTTATTTGAATAACTGTTGACACAAACATAAAAGAGACTTGCAATTGTCATCATTCTAAAGAGAAGATCCGTGACCATCGAAATTTTATTGATCAACAGTTAACCAAAAAGGTGAGTTCTCGGTGGAGGTTTTCGAAAATAATATTCAAAAGCTATTTCCTTTTAAATTTACTCACGGTCGACTTTCGTATTTTCTTTCTTTCAAGAGTTATAAGACTTTTCCTGAAACCCTAGATTTTAGTCAATTGACCAGCAATCATTCAGAAAAGCAGCTAGGTACAAGTAATTCACCATGATGAGTTCAATATTAATATTTGTTTTTAGGTTTGAATTGATCTGACACTATTTTCCAGTATCTCCGAAATGTCAAGTCCTCTGTTACATGAAGCCTAACTGTAATAATTTCAAAAATATTGAGATAATAGAGTCACATCGTATAAAATCTAAAAGAGTTATCATCAATCGACTCCGTGTGATGAATATTCCATGCCTACTGCTTTTTCGGGTGATCACAGAGTCATTGGCTAGAATCAAGGATCTCAGACTAAGTTTTATAATTCTTGTGAGCGAAACAAGCAACGTATGTTAGCCTTGTGTAGATTGAAAGAGAAAAAATATTTCTATCGATTACTTCACGGATAAGTCTATAGCGAAGAGAACATAGCTTCAAAAGATTGTTTTCGAAAATCTCCATCAAACATTCATCTAATTGGTTAGTTTTTGATCGATCAAATTTCAATATGCTTTGATGCTCTTGGATCTTCTCTCTTAAATGGTGAAAACCACAAATCTCGATGATATTGCTTTCAAACGTTTTACAGAAAACAGTAGAATATATTATGTTTTGAAATAGAGAGTAATAAATTAACTTTCCAATGACATTTTGAAAAAAAAACACGAATACTTTTTGTAATTCAATTTGTTGTTGTTCTAAATTGGAATTTATTTCACTTGAATCACATAGAATATTTTTCAATCGTTTTAATTCAATATTCAGAAGATTTTCTTCAACTAGATAATCCTAGATTAATAAAAACTATTAGTTTTTATTTTTGATGGAAAGATAAATATCTAACTTCTTTTTCATTATTTAGTTTTTTAATTAATTTCTCACTTAAAGTTATATAAAGATCAAATTGAAGAAATTTTTCATTTAAATCATTTTTGTCTATGATTAATTGATCAAAATCACGTTTAATCATTCTTAATTCTTCATTAAGAATTTTAATTTGATTTTGTAACTGATCATATTGATATTTCTTTTTTTCATATTCATTTTGTAGTTCACGAATTTTCAAATCAAATTCTGAATATTTTTCATTGGTTTTTTCACCTAATAACCGGTTGAGACGACGATCAATTGTTTGCTTTTGAAAATCTTGATGATAAATTAATTCTTGTTGTTTTAATAATTGTTGATCTAATCGATTTATTTGATTTTTCATATTATGTATTTGATTATGATATGCTTGATTGTCTATTTCATATTGTTTTTCCTGTTTATGTATGAATAATAATCTATTATTTAATAGAAACAGAGTTTCCGATAGTTTTTTATATTGATAATTTAGATTATTTTGATATTTTTGTTCATTGTCCATTAGTTTTTCAAATTTAGATAGTTTTTCATCAATTGAAAATTTTTCATTTAGTATAATATATTTTCGATCGAGTATTTGTTCATGACGTTGTTTGAGTTTTTCAAGTCTAAAAACGAAACAAAGACAAGTACGATTTAATAATCTTGAATTCTTACTCTTGTTGTTTCGTCATCATAGTTGTTTTTAATTCATTGATTAAATTACGTGCACGTTGTAATTCATTTTCTGTATTTACAAGAGCAGTTTTTATTGAAAAAACCTAAGCAAGAATATTGATATGAATTCAAATTGACCTTTTTTTTTTACTCAGAAATTTATAAACAGTTTTGTACCGAGCGTGGAGTCCAAAGAGCGACGCCTCTCTCGAAGTTTGTGGTTATTCTATACACACTACAAAATTTTGAATTGTTCCTTCAGAAGAAAAAGTCTAGGTGAAACATTGCTTATAAGAATAGGACTTGTACCATCAAAATAAAGAATAGTCTTCGAATATAAAGTGGTTCAAACGGATATATGATTTTAATAGTATCGTAAAAATCTAATTTATATCTTGACAAAAATGACTGTGCTTTACTACAAGACAAAGTAAATCTTAGGAGGACCTGGAGGTTATAAAACTTTCTTTCGGGTGTAACTTAAAAGAAGCATTGCTTAAATATAGAGCGGGATAAGTAGCTCGTCTCGGAAACTCGATACATTGAATAAAGAGCTTCAGACATGTCTTTTTCTTCTTCAAATGATATATTATTGATTTCTATATGCTAATAAACGAGATCCATCAGGTTGTATATTTAAACGCATAAGAACTTCACTCAATATAACTATAAAGTATAAATTGCATTCTTTTCAATTGGAAGTTAATCTAAACATACACATAAAGATAGCAAGGATAATATATCACTAAGACAATCTTTTGTTTTTGGATACATAGAAGAAATATTAACATTCACATAACTCTGACAGAACTCATATTATTGTTTGTCTGTGCATGGAAAGAATGTATCAAGATCATAAAACCCATGGAAACTCTAACTAGGCATGCATCAAGCCTGAACTATGACTCAGCGTTCAGATTCGCGTATTATCCAATCAGTTTAGATAGTATCGATTATTTTGATAATGACTCAAGCGATGGGTCCGAAAATTTTAGACTCAATGAACTCTAGTCGCCCGAGAAATATAAAGGGTACCCTAATCACCGAAAATAAAAATTGAAGAAAAAGTTTCTTGTATCTTCGGAACGACCGTCAAATTGCGATCAGAAAATTGAAGTACCCTTCAATCGGATTTGAATACTCTGAGCATTGTTGACTTCGTTTTTTTTAGTATTCTTGCAGACTTTCGGCTTTTAAATCATTTATTCCACTGTGTTTAAATCTACCATAAATAAGTCTCAAATCCTTCGTTTCGTCTTACTTCTACTTTCTTTTATGAATTGACTGAAAATGATCACAGTCAAGACTGAAGCTGAACGTTCGAGTTCAGTGCGTACCTAATCATAGCTCTCGAAAAAAATTAAACAAAATTTTCTCGAATATTTTGCTCTTCAGCTAAAGACGTCAGGAAACATCAAATATCAAATATCTTACATCTGTTTTCAAATGTTCCTGTTTGTTATTGTTTGTCATTTGTTTTACTTTTAATGACATTATTTTTTTATTTGCTAAATAAATCATTTTTTCAGTAACACTATTATTTTTTTGCTCGTGTTCGTAGAATATTTTCTGTTGATTTAATTCTTGTTCTTTAACACGTGTTTTAGCTTTGACTTGAATAAGTTCCTAAAAAAGAATTTATTTAAAACTATTAATTATTGATTTATAATATATTCGATAAAATTACAATTGCAAGTCTATCAATATCATAATCTTTTCGTTGCATTTGTTCAAGAATTGTTTCCCATCGTTTAATAAGTTGTTGACGTTGCATATGAGAACGACGAAATGTGTCAGCTATTTTATCTAATTCAACTTGAAGACTATAATATTCGATTCTTCTTTCTTCAACAGCGCGTTTTAATTTTATTGATTTTTCTGAATCTCGTTCCATTTCTGCAGTTAATTCCTTTCAACGAATAAAGAACATCTTACATTTTAACTTTAAGATCCTATGTATATTTTACTTTGATGCGAATATTATCTTGTTGTGTGTATTTCATTAGACAAAATGTTTCATCATCATTTTTCTTAATAACATCAATTAATTTTTCCAATACATCTTTATCAATTAATGTTTCATTGTTAATCTTTTCTATTTCTAACTGTAATTGATTAATTTCTGTCTAATATGAATGTTTAAAGTACAGATTATAAGAAAAGAAATTTCGAACATAAAAACCTCAAAATTTGTTTGTCGTTTTCGAAATTTAATCATATCATTTTCCAGAATTGTTATTAATTGTTCGGTACGTTGTATTTCAGCCGTATCAATATCTAAATGTGTTTGTTCAGTTGTTTCTTCTCTTCGATGTGCTGCTAACAATCTCTATTGATAATTGAACGTTTCATAATAGATGAGATTCAAATTAATCATACAGTGTCGGTAATGCAAAATTCGAGAAACGTTTGTTTCCTTTTGTTACAGCTGGCTGGATGGAACTCATCGATGTACTCGAAAAATTTTGCTTTCGACGCATTCGATCAATAGTTTTTGTAGGAAATATTAAGCTTTAAGTACCAGAAAACCATATCGAATTGACATAAGTCAAAAGCATCGGCTTGGGAGCCTTAATATTTATTCGAACTCTTTTTGGTTTTATTTGTCATATGACTACGAAAAAAATGGTGCCGGGTTTTTGAAAATTATTGTTTCATTGCAGGGAAAATCAATATTTTTTCGGTATGATAGCAAAACGTCATGATTGTAGAGCTCACTCAGTGTGTCATTATATCCTGAAAAGAAAAATGCCTATACGTCGATCTATATTAAATCAAGATGTCAAAGAAAAATAGGGAGAAAATAATTTAAATAAAAGAGGTATGTTTCATAACAACTGTTGATACGAAAATATCACATAAAATTAAAAGGATGTTCATGCTAAGTTGAAGCAGTTTTTTTAAATTGTTTCATTGCTTTAATTCAATGATAACTGAACATTTTTGTCAAAAAGGTTTGACATCTCCTTGTATCTTATATAGCAGAGTAATATCCCAAAAAATCAAGTGAAAATCTTTCTCCACTAGAAAGAAAGTTCAATTTTACTAACAAAGCATCGAGTGACGTTTTTTGAAGTAATTATACACTAAGACTGATTGATTTATAAAAATACCATATAATAATTGCCTCTATAGCAACAGCTGCTCAACAATATTATCATTTTTGGACTTTCATTAACATTCGAAAAAGGAATCGATCGTTAACTTGAAAAGATTTTCAATGAAAAAATGGGCTTATCAATCGTTATCATTTCATAATTACCACAGCGTTGTAAAATTTCATTAAAATAAACAATATGCATGCCGATTCAAACGTCGGCACAGTCGAGTTTTTTTTGTCAAACTGTACAATGGTTGTGTTCTTCACTCAAATACTTGTTCATATTCAGGCATTTCAATCTGAGAACATTGGTTTTCTCATCAATGAAGCTATATTTTTCGAAAATCATGCGCAGTTTTTTTTTCTTAATTGTATGACGAATAGAAGCAAAAAAGGTTTGGATGAATATTAAAGGTACCGAGGCTTGATACTTTTTGCTTATTTCAATGTTTTAGGCTATTCTGCTATTTTTAATTTAACTTTCCCTACAAAAACCATTGTTCGAATATGTGTAACCAAAATTTTTTAGAGCGAACTCGACGAACTCTATTCAACTGTAAAAAAAACAACAAACGTTTCACAAATTTCGATTTGCTAGTATCTTGGTCACCTGTATAGTTTCCAGTTCATCTTTTACTAATTTTTGATGATCTTCAAGCATTTGAATTCGATCACTATTTTCAACAATATCTAATTGTAAAGATGTTAATTCTTTCATTTTTGCTTCAACATTTTCTTCTAATAACTTATTTTCTTCATTGCTTAATGCAGATGGAATACGTGTATCCGTAAATTCATCATGAAAAAGATTCATATTTCGAAACCATTCGGATTCTTGTCGAAAATCCATGTTCTTCTTAATTAACGTTATATTTCTTGTCCTTTTTGTTCAGATTTCAACTAAGCGCGCCAATCATTTTTATTACGATGCAATTAAAGAGAATATCATATCATAACGTATATCTCGGAAATCCGGAATTCTTATATGACTTTATCTTAGTTCTAAGCAGATGAAACCATCATTCAAAATATTTCCGTCTTAAGTTTCTTATTTATTCATCTAATGATTTATTTTAAAAAAAGACTACAACGAGAAGAAAAATTTATTTCTGAACGAACAAAAAATATTGACATATATTGGTGTCTTTTGGTACAAATATACATCTTAATATTCTCTTGCTTTTCCATAATTAATGTTATAAGTGTTGAGCCACAGTTACAGATGCAATATCCATAATACTAGATGGCCTATGTCGACGTAACTTTTGTATAATTTCAGGTGCAAGAAATAAAGCTGCCATGGGTACACACATTTCACATAGATAACTTGAAAAATATAAATAATTTTCAATGCTACTAAAAACAAATGGAACAGATTGAGACAATGTAGTAATTAATGAAACGATTGATAGAGGTAACCAAACCATCATGTACATAAAAACAATGGCTAACAGTTGTACAATCATTTTCCAATTTTTTGACCAATTTCTTAAATTTCTTTGCATTTCACGTCGTGTCCATAAAACACGTATGAGTAAAAGAAGTGATCCAAATATAATTACAAACACTGGAAATAATATATTAAATATCCAATTAAATGTTGATAAACCGCTCAGGTTATCAAGACATTGAGTACCGCATAAATGTGCATAATACTGTGGTTTATTACGACATGTATAAAGGAAAGTATTCAATAGATAGAATAGAATTAAATATATATACATTAATATAAGTGGTGCATAATGAAAAATCAATCGTTTTCGTTGAGAACGAAGAAGATTTGGATAAAATACAAGAATATATCGTTCAAATGTAAATATTGCCTTAGACCAGATAACAAGACTAGTGAATGAATAATCAATAAATTGCCAATAATAACAAAAACTTTGAGTTTGAATTCCAACATAACCACGAGCATAAAAACTATCAATAGACAAAAGAAAATAAACCCAACAAAATATACTTAATTTTTTGTATTTAGTCAGTTGAAGAAATATGGACAGTTTCGGGTCAGCAAACTTGGGAAAATTTTTGGAACTTGAAAAGAGGAACTCGACGCTTACCTATGCTTAGGACTAGAATAATCCGGACACCAGATTTCCATTTTCAAGTTTCTACCATTTTTTCGAAGTTTTTCAGTTGGAAACGGTGTCTTTACGGCGGGCTCCTGTCAGAAATTCTCGGATCCAGATATCGGAATGCTTCACCTGGATAGAATTCTTTTGTTAATCGAACGAAGGCGTTTAGTTATATGAATTAACTGATTTCAACAAAAAATTCTTTTATCTCTATAAGAACATACCTCATTGTTATTGATATATTCAAAACTATATCCAATAAAATAATACAAACAAGAATAATTAATGTTTGATTTTGAAATCTTTTACGAAATGTTGGAATCCTGATAACATTATAGATAAAATATAGAGCACATATAGTTGATGGTATAGCAAATAAAAGTAGCATACTAAATTTAATAAAGCGTTCTCTAGTTGAAAAAGAAGTCTCATTCATCTCTATTATGTGTTTAAAAGTGTTCATTTCTATCATTCACTGATCAATCGCAAACACTTTTAAGTTTCAATAGCAAAATTATGGAACCAAAACTAACAGTTGGTAATTTCTCGCATGAGTTTTATATTACAATAATCACTTGATCTTCTTACAAAAAAAAAGAAAAAATATAACTCCGTAATTGAAATAAAATATTTTCACTACAGTAAATTAGACAGAAAAGTCATTGATTTTTTTATTATAACATAATTAATTTTAATGAATAGTTTTAGTTGAAGAACATTCTAGCCGTTTTCTTACATCAAGTAATTCTAATATTAAAGCACTAGAAAATGAATTTCTACTTCACATACAGTAAGGAGACTACAGGCTTATCAGGATATTAAACATGATGATAAGAGACACGTCTAGAGAAAAAAAATTATTAGTTTAATTATGCTTGACAGACATTCTACAGTGTTGTAAATAGAAGTAGAAATACGAGGCTCTGTTCTTTCACTTTATGGTTTCTTTCGATTCTGCAACTGGAAAAAAACAACTAGGTCTGCTGTTATACGTAGACATTAAGATCAAAGATCAAAGATCATATTCTTTTGTTTTCTGTACTATTGAATATGACTATGGAATTAAATTATCGTCCTTGTAATTTAGCATATTACACAACTTGGTGGTTACCTTCAAAGTCTTCAACTTCAATTCAAACGACAACATTATCAGCTCATAAGTCACTAAAATCTGACGATGAATCTATCACTAAGCAACAGGTATTTATTCATTATAGTATGTATCTATATTCTATCAAACTCATTGTTTTAGAATATCAATCAAGATGAATCACAATCAAATTGTTGTATGCCAATTATGAAATGTCGAATAAAAAGATGACTATTTAATATCTATTATACGAGCTATTAGCATTGAATGATTTCAATTAGTTTAGTTTATTGTATTATAAAATAAGAAATAAATTTGAGCATTATTAATTTATATCATAAAATGAGTCATTTTAACAATTCAGAAGTGACAATAACCTAATGGTATGATTAAGAAAAAAAACCTATAGAGAATTCAACACCTCGTAATTCTCCTCGAAAGAAGACATGCATCAATACTCGTTATATTCTAAAATTTTATAGAAAGAACTTGGATAATTTCTACAGGAAGCTGAGCCTTTCTTCACTAATTCTAGTAAGATAATCGATCACTATTATTATCCTAGAGAGATGACATAATTATGAGTTTCTTTTGTTGGTTGAAAATTTGATTTTCTTTAAAAATCAAAATTGAATGGTTTTCTTAATTATTCATTGATGTTGATTTCTTTCTATGTGGGTAGAAGTTACTTCTATGTATCATATGGTCATCCTAAAAAAGAAAGAACTTTCATTTTTCTATTCATTTCATAGACTACAGTTTCACATTCAATAGGACGCATTAGTAGTAAATGTACTAATTAATTATTTGTTTCAATAAACTGTTCATCGATTCGTTTGATGCAAGTTAAGTTAAATAATTTGAGAGAAAAATAATAATCATGTCTTATTACACATTGATTCATTGACTAGAGATTGTTTCTGTATCTAAATGCCATGATGTTGTTATTTTACTTCTTGATAGTAATTTTGAAGTTGTAAAACAGTGATGAGAATTGGCATTATCCACAAAAAACATCTAGATATAAAGGAGGAAAGAGTAAGCAACAATTGCACATATCCGAACAGGCAGTTTGAACGAGTAAAAAATGCGACTTTTACATAGATGTATCTTATGAACTACCCTATTTATAGGATTAGTCTATACTTTATTGCCACGACAATAGAATATCCATCCATCACATCAGCTAAAAGCACTACAGCAATGAGAAAATGAATTGTCTGAAAACAAGCCTTCATTTCAATGGTAGATACGTGTATTAATATTGCTTCTAGTATAAGCATATGGTTATTGATTATAGTGAACAAGAATGAGAAAAATCGATAATCACTATAACCAATGGACTGGAGATGAATACTTGTATAAATTGAATAAAGAACAATTTATAGCCTTAATAAACTTCCAATATGGAATAACCATATGGGAAGTGTATTCTTTTATTTTTTGGAATAATTCGACTAATATCTCGTCGTATTTTCGAGCAATACAAAGTAGAGAAGGGACTGGTTCAATTCGTGACTTTTCAAAGCGATCTTGGTTGCTGTTCGGCTTAAATTTTGAAAAATTTGAACTAATCCCATCTCTGATAAAAAATTTTTGTGTTGAATATTTTTTATCAAGTTATAGGCTAAAAAACATAGTGTGACATGGTCGCTTAGAAAGAGTATGCGATGTCAGCGAAAACTAATGTAAAAGTCGTAGCATTAGAACGGAACATAGACTTCTTAAGATCAATACACTAAAAATTAATTCATAAGAATAACGGAGACCTTGACAACAAGAATCCCATTACTATTTTTATTTCAATAAAATGTTAAGATTTCTGTTCATGAACTTCACAATCAATATTTCTTATATGACGTGAATTGATATTATGTTTAGATTTCAACTGATTCTATGGAATTTTTGCAACTTATCTAATTTCCTGTCAGAAATTTTCTAATCTTTTCATTGTCAAAAATTCTGCGGAAATTGAAAACTTGCCAAAACTGAAGTGGAAAAATTCCGATTTACGATTTCAAATATAAGTATGCAACGAAATCAAGAAATGTTATTAACGTGACTTTCTGACAACCATATTATCGTATAGAATATCTATTTTAGCATATTCACTAATTATTTTAAAATTTTGTTGTTCAATAAACTTGGTTTTTCTTTTATTTGAATGTTTACTTGATGATTTTGAAGACGCAAATAAAAATTTAATAGATTATGTTTAACTAATTTTTATGAAATTAAGAAAGATAATTTTCCTTAATCTCATCGAATTAAAAATGATCCTATTCTAGAACATATATCGAATAGTTTTCTAAAATCTCTACTTGAAAAATACACGAATGTAGTATAGCCTAAATGCTTTTCACGATGATTAATGATTCGAAAACCAACGTATTCCATTGGAAACTAGAACCGATTGCATTTATCAATTATTATTTAGGTACGATTGCCCATGCTCAACGTATTTATTGTATTGAAAACAAGTTTTCAATCCACAAAGTATTAAGAAAGCTATCAGTATAAGTAGAAAAACAACTCCTGATACACTATCAGTCGTGTGGCTTAATATTATGAATCGACTGATGAAAGACAAATGTATATGGAATTATTGCTAGTCTCGATCGATAGAAAATAACTAGAAAATTATTACCTTTAGAGCTAATTATCATCGTTTTTCATCATTGAGAAAATGACGCTACACATAGAGCTCGCCGTGTTGGATCCGAACTCAATTAGATATAGGAGACATGTGTAGTTTACACTAATCATCGAATGCACGAAACCGTAAAAATGGATGCCGCATATTTTCGAGGCAACTATTCAATTTCGATCACGCTTCTCGCAAATTTAACAATTAATATTTAATGAGACATGGAGCAAGAAAACCGACGATGGTTGGAATACAGTGGTAATAATACCATTGAATATTACTCAAAATACTCTTTCATATACTTTTCTTGCTGATTGGAGTTTAGTTATCCAAAGAAAATTAGCAAAATTACTATTACTTCGATTTTTGGGAAAATCTTACAATGGTGAATATTATAATTCATATTATCACTTACAAGTTTATTAGTTTTTTTTGTAACTTACCTTTCTGTCACTATATCCAGGGACTTAAAAAATGACCAAAATTGTATTGAAATGATGAAACGGATGAAAACATGCATGTATTTCAAATTCATTGATTAAAATGAACATTTTCATCAATTTAATGCCGTGATTGTAAGTACAAGTCAGAGTCATGGAATTAAATTGATGAAAATGTTTATTTTAATCAATGAATTTGAAATACATGCATGCTTTTGTCTGTTTCATGATCCAAGATGCCATTTTTTCATGTTTTTGATATAAAATTCATGAAAATCATGAAATTTTTTTCAGTTTTTAAGTTCCTGGGCAAGAATCAATGAAGGCTTTTTACGATCAGGTCTTATACCAACTGTGTTGTAATTTCTTTCTCTTATGGCTCATATAAGTCTGCGTAAAATACAAATAGGAAGTGCTCATTGATCAATTAAAATCATTGAATTAATTTAATCACTTGCTCATGGCTATGCCGATATAGATTTAATCAACTGGTCAAATGTTCAGGAGTCTTCGATGTGCTTAAAATAAGTTTTCGAAAAATTCTAAGAAAGATGTGAAAATTATCATTCCTTATCATACTTTTCCAGTTTCACTTGACTTTGTGAGTGCTTTTACTACCAATTATTACTGACGATCGATTATCAAATATTTGGCAAAATTATGCTACATAGATGAGCTGAAGTTATTTTCGATTTCATCACAAAGAAGATTAAAATGCACTAGCTATGAACTGGCTTAATCTTGCACGTAAATTCTTAAAAAGGAGATTATATTAGGATGAAAATTTGCAAGTAACATAAATTTGAATGTTTTCTCACAATCTGAACAAAATGTGATTTTCTATAATGTGTCATCAGATAGCTAATTATATATTGCTCGAATATTTAGTTCCGATTTATAGGACTTTAGATACGCTGTTGAAAAAAGAGTTGCGATGAATAATTTCGCTCCTAAGAGCGAGCTAGAGCGACAGAGAACTTCTCTGTTCCGTTCTGGGTCTCATTAATTTACGTTCTCTTTTTGCAGTTCAATTTGGTCATCTGTTGATGAAGATGCACGTTTCACGAGGTGATGGAGATGCGGTAGAAAACTGCTTTTGTCACCATATTCAAAATTTATTCTCATCTCTATTTCAAGCTTGATTCTCGCTAAGCTCTGTATTCTGAAGCGATTTCGAAATATGGTTTTCGTTTCTAGCATGGGTTGAACTAAGGATATGCTGATCTACCACGACGAAGAGTCAGTATAGAACACCGGTTGCGTTATATCCGCTAACTGTTTTAAAACTTTGTAATTCTTCAATTTACTTAGTTTTTCTTTTATTTCAAAAAACGACACAAAAAATGAATAAATTATGTTTAAATAATTTTTATAAGATTAATGAAGATACCTTTCGTCAATATAATAGATTTTGAAAATTATTTTATTATATTGGAAACTACATTGGATAGTTTTCCAAAATTTCTACTTGAAAAATAAACAAATTCACTATATCATAAGAGCTTAAATAATTTTTCTGAATGGTTACCAATTTGAATCCCAGTATATTTCATTGAGAACTAGAATCGGTTGGATTTATGAATCGTTACATAAGTATAAGTACCATTGATCATGCTCATCACGTTTGTTGCATTGACAATGGATTTTTCAATCCACAAGATAGTAATATGACTATCAGTGTAAGCATGAAAAGAATTATTGACACGTTATAAGTCATGTGATTTAACACTATAGATCGTCTGATGGTAGACAAACATATATATAAACCAATGGCTGTTGTGATCGATTATAAAAGATTAAGAAATTATTACCATTAGAACCAATTACTATCGTTTTCTCATCACTGAAAAATATAATGTTACAAGCCTTATCGGCATAAATTTTTAATGAAATATAAGTATGTAGTGCTGGATGTTCATTATTGTATTCTAAAATTATCGAAGACAATAGTATAAGGTTTTCGCAGATAGACATCAGTGCGAGTGATATTTGTCATTTTGTTCTATGAATATATTGCTTAAGATGAAGTACTGACTAGTTTTTAAAATCGCACTCCTGATATTGAGTCAATCTAATTTGTAGAATAAAAAAAAATGGCATGTGTTACAGACACATATACAAATACAAAGACCATGTTTGCGTGCGGCATCAGTAATCATAATAGTTTTTAATTTGCATCTTTTGTTTGAGAATAACATCGCTAATAAATGGAATTTGATTGTTATTTACAAAAGCGATCGAGCAAATGATGTAAATAATGGCAATAAATAAGAATTATACGCTTCTGAAAAACACTTTCCATTGGTTCACTATTATTATCACATATGTATAAAGAAAGGAAGAAGAAAACTCTTGTCTGTCAGCTACTTTGCAGTATGGAGTGCTGTCTAGTGTTAGATTTCATAGACCGATATATTCTCTACAACTACAACTAACTGTAGCTCTGGAGAGAAGGCTGACTTGACGCAGCATCTTTTCGCTCAATTGCTTGAGCTTCCATACACACTAATTTAACCATCCACATACTCGCCATCGGAGCAGGCACGTCTCACAATGTAATAACTCAACCATGATGGTTCATGTGTAAAGATATTGAGCACACGAGAACGCTAGCCCAACTGTAATATGCCGTTTTAGATCATATTGAATCTACAAGAAGGTCTCGCTTAGAATAGAAAAGACCTAAAACAGTTCGTGTTCATGAGCCTCTGAAGCCGATTTATAGCCATTTCACTGAGTTTTCGACCTATTTTTATGTATTTACCAAAAAATGAAATTATAGAATTTCTACCTGCAGTTTTGCCTACTGATGGATCTAATGACCTTCAGAATATTCCGAAATTATTAGTCAAAAACAATGTTTCTTTGCCGAGGTTTTGGATTACAAGGTAAAGTCAGTTTTTTTTTTTAACAAATCCAATGTCCTAACAGTGAAACATTTTTTTCCACTGAAACTTTCAGGATATTCAAAGGATCATTAGATTGATCTATAGGCAAAATTTTAGGTCGAAATCCCATTATTTGATTTTCCAGTAAATGTCTACAACGGATTGAACATCCAGAGAAACAATCATAAGTCGAACCAATGGGGACGAACCTTTGTAAACTTTTCTAGTCTTGACAAGACCTTCTTCTGGACTCAATATGAGTACAATCGGCGGATTAACGTTGAAGCAGTTCTCTCCTTATGTTATGTTTGAGATTCTCTTACATCCACTCTTTTTCTTTAAAAAACAAATTAAAGAATGCATTAAGTAGGTTACAAATTCTGCATCCCTAGAAAAAAGACTGCAGAGTATAATGTTTAATGATGCGATAAGAATAAAAAAAGAAGATACTGACAAGGAAATTACCTGTTAAAAATAGAACTTAATCGAATGATATAAAATAGATTGTTTGAAACTATTGCAAAGAAAATATTTTTATAATGGCAAATATTGGATTTAGTGAAGCATAAAAATAAGTCTTGATGAAGAATAAAAAAGTTTCTTAAAATAATATTCTATTTTAATTTTTCCTCGAGTTCAAAAGAATAATATTGTCTTGAAAAATTAATAAAAACTTCTAAGAAGATTCTATCTTCTTTCCGAATGTGAAAATTGAACTGCTTTCGATTTTTGGTTTTTCATCGCTAATATAGCTTCCAAGCATGTTTTCTTGGTCAAATACCATATAAATGAGGGCTCTTCGTTGTTAGTAAGTGTTTGCATTAAACCTAGTTTTCGAAGCTCTAAGAGGAAAACTTGCACTGTAATTATTCTTTGTATACAACATTCTCTTGATGATGATGATTATTTTTTATTTCAAAGATTCTGAGAGCATAGCTCATGGGTCTCTTACACGGTCAGTTTTCGACTACAACAGTTGAAGAAAAATAACTACGATACATACTGGAAAAATATTTTTTCATTTTTTTCTCGAAACAATTTTTACACAAAAAAAAAGTGCAGAGTCACTCCCGTTGCTTCCACATAGTACATTCGGTTGAACTGAAACACTTGCTGTAAGTATTGAACACTACTTGGAGTGCCTATCTTATTTTTGTTTTGAAAAATATGGCACCATTGATTTTTGGCAGATTTTCCAAAAACGGCTCTAGTAGAAACAACATGTGATACACTCAGTATCTCGATCTTTTTGTTCGAATGAAAGGTGATTGAACAAAAGTAGACATCTCAAAAAGTATCTAGAATCTGTAAAAATAATTCCACTTCTATCCGAAATATTGCTGTTGAGGAAACAGGAAGAATTTTAGCCTTTGCAACCCAAATATTTCCTAGAAGGAAGTATCCTATGATAAATTTTGTTCTACTCATCGAAGCCTATCTACACTGAAAGTCGTAGTTTTTTTTCGATCAACTGTTGTTCAGATACCCGCAAAGGGGACAGAAGACTTAAGACATGAGAAGTCAGCAGCCTTCAGTCAGTGTTTCTCACAAAAATCAGTTATAAAATAATAGCTATAGCATGATTTCTGAACAAAGTTGACTAAAAAATTAAATAAAAGTGTCTCGTTTGTCTTAAAACAGTATATATTCAATTGAGAAAACGAAAAGTTAACTTTTGTTTAAAGTAGATTATATTTGATAAAAATTCAGTAACACTTTGTTAAATGTTTTTGAAGTTTTTTATGATGGTATTCATTATTCTCTTCGTGTTTTCAATAAATATACGAGATTCAATTGTGCCAAAAATGCAACTATTTTCTTGAAAGATCTTAAGCTATTCAAATTAGATATATGCGTAGACAATGCAAATCTTCTATAAGGATTGGTACTATGTAACGGACTATCGAAAAGTAATTAATTTGACAAAATGTTTTACTTATTTTTCATCTTGTAGACACTCGAAAACATTCGTTTCGTATCAGAATTGTGTGCTCTTGCTGATTATGGCTTCGAAATTTTTGTAGAACGCTTGATTTAAGAGTTATGAACCGACTTTTTTGAGATCCGTCAATTGAGTTTGAATGAATTTCTTCAACATGCTAAAATTTAAGCCAATATTATTTCAAATATACCAAATGGAAAAGCGAATTTTTCATACAAATTAATATACTAATGATCAGGATGGCCCTGAGTATGTTGTAAGTTGCATGGTGTCGATGGAGGCTATATTCTCGATCTCTTTGGAAAACATACTTGCAAAATGAGCTCGGCCATTCTTGAATGATTGTTTGAAGATTCTTGATTCTTATATCATTTTTCAGAGAACAATCTTGCTTTTAATTCTGCGCAATAATATAACATATGCAGTAAATGAGTCTATTTGATGCAAAAAAAACGTCAATTTTTGTGTCTCTACAAAGTCGAATCATAACTTTTTAACACATAAGTCCTAGAGAAATATTGAACGTATATTCAAAAACAATACAAAAAAGTGAGACAAATTCAATCTTTTCGAGTTTCTGCAAACCGAAAAACTAAATGAAAATTTTATCAAATTACTTTTCAATAACCAGTTATGTAGAACATCACCATGTACGATGATTGGAGAAAAGTTTAAATTATTTTTAATAATATTAAGCAATTAGCTCAAATCTAGATGGTGATTTTTTTTCAAAAATGCTATTTTAAACAGTAAAAAAAAGCTTGTTAGCGCAGCCCGTTTGGGGCTGAAATGTGGAACTCACATATCTCCTTTGGTTTCATTATACTAATGACAGAATACCCAATATTTTAAATTTCCAAAAGATAATAGTTCTTTTCTAAAGATAATCGACTATCAGAAAATGCTACATTTTTATCTCTCAATTTCGAGCAGAATTTTTTTTTCACGAAGTTGCCAAGGTCTGTAATGGCACCCTACATAGCTATGGTCTGTAATGGTTGGGTGTCTGTAATGGGGGGTATGTCTGTAATGTTCTCTTTCTCCGTTGCTATGTGTCTGTAATGGAGTTGGGGGGGAGGGGGGGAGGGGGAGGAGCCGCCAACCTCAAACTGAAAACTTACACTCACTATTTTCTTCGAAAACATACGTGAGTTCCACAATAAAGGGTCGTCGCATGTTCTACGATCTTCCCTTAACAATTTAAAAATATTACAAAAATCGAAATTTATCAAACAATTGGCTAAAATACGGCTTTTTGTAATTCGGCGCACTTTTTAAGGATGAAAACTATTGTATTCAATGTATGCAACACATTCTTATGGAACGCCTCACATAGAAAGTTTCGTGAGATATTAGAATTACTATCTGGAGTTGAGTCAATTGCTTAACATTACAGAAAAAGATTTAAACTTTTCTGTCACCAGTTTAATAATTATTATAGAAAAAGTTTTGTATTTGTATGATTGATTTCATAACTTCGAAGATATGATAAATCTATATAGTTATACATTTGTTCTATATGATGAAATTCGATCATTGATCAATGATATTTTGAAATCTGTAGATTTAGAAATGCGCAATAATGCATTAACCGAAGAAAATATAAAGTGCGATTAGATTAGTCAAACAAGCTACTTTTCTTTTTACGTCTTTAGCTTTATATATAGGTTCTTTTCTCTTTTTCTCAATATGTAAGCAATATCTCATGCAAGATATTAAGCATAGGAAATGTTGCAATCTAAGAACGTTGTTTATATTTGATAGTCACTGAAAATCATTCAAGATTGTAGAAAATAGTGGAATTTTTCAAATATATAAAATGGTAAACATTCATTGTTTTTCCCAATTAAAAATGAAAAAAAAAACAAAAATAACGTGTCTAATTTCTATGCTGTTAGGGAAATATTATACTACATAATGAATTATACTTATCTTTTGCATGAATAAAAGCTCTTAACTAAATTAAATATGATGCTTGCTTTGACTTAGAATTGAAGAGGTAGAGCATTTGATTGAAATATGAATCTATTTTTTATATGAAACACATGGAACATATTATTAAATTAAAATAGTATGATTATACAATGCTTTTAATAGTAAACTTCAAATATACAATTGAGTTTGAAAATCTTTGAGTTTATTTCTTAATTTTGAACTATTATTATATATTTCTAAAAATACTCTTGAATAATCTCGTGCTTCAATATCACTTGTAATAGTTAACGTGATGCTAATATTTCCCGCAGAGAGAAAAAAAACATCTGCAATACTCTGTTTTCTTCATCGCTCAATGTAACGAATCTATGTCGGGGTAAGTTAGTATAAAATATTAGATGAAAATGATCGTGCTGTATAGAATAATCCGATATGAATCTCAAAATAATTAGTTATATATTTATTTAGGTTAGAATATTTTTTTTCTTTTCAATCTTAATAGTTTTACTTATTAACACGACTTAGTTCATATACCGGAAAAGCATTATAAAGAAGTAGCCGGCCCACTGAACACAAATGCATATTAACAAAACCTTTTTTGTTTGACATTATATGAAGAATAGAACGAAGAAGAAAAAGAAAAAAAGAACATTATTTTTTTTCCATTCATAACAAGTCATTGGCACGTGCTAAGGACAAATACAAAAGCTGGAAATTAATCGGAGCTGGTAAAAAACAAAAAAAAAGTGTAAAAATGAAATAAATTTAGGTTCATCTATTATAATAATATTAAATATCAATTTGGGTGTTAACTGTTTTACATATAATGAAAGATGATATAATATGACTCTGTTGAAGTGTATAGTTTTATCATATTCTTTTTTAGATAGAATTAAATAGATTAGATTCTATTATGAGAATAAAATGAAGAAACTTCACAACTAATAACATTACAAAGATTATAAATTTAATATTCTAATTCAAATATGGTTTATAGTAAGATATAAAAAAAAAGAATATCACTTATTATGTAAGTATTTCGAAATAAATATTGCGCAGTATTTTTAATAGTTTAGTTATGAAAACTTTTCTTCTTTGAAAATAAACTAAGTAATCGAGGTTATTCATTTACTTAAAGAAAAAAAAATTTCATCTGATTAGAAGGACAATGCTATTAAGTTTTAATCAGGAAATTATAGACCTTAAATATTTAGTAAAAAGATGTGTATTTTTTAAGATGATTGATGTAATTAAATGATAAAAATGCATATTGATGTCGAATAATTCATTAATAATAGAATAAATTTAAAACAAAAAAGTAAATTTTGATTTTCGATATTTATGGTACATTTTATAATTATATCTAAGAATAGAAGAACTAAATCAACTCCTATTACTTGAATATCATTTCATAATAATCTCTATGAAACTAATCAAAAACCTATTTTTTCACGTTTCTATTTTGTTCATTATAGAAATAATCCGATTATCGACATTGTTTCTATTGTAAGCCAATATTTAATAACATATACTTTCGACCTAATTTTTTTTCCTAATACAGTATCATAATGATTATGATTTTGGTCATTCGATAATAAAACATTAAATAAATATTGATATGGAATAACAAAAAAATACCTATATTTTTATATATGACAGAATCTTGAGATTGTTATGTTTCTTTTCTTAGTACTTTTATTGTCCGTCTATGTTGATCTTAGGATTATCAAAATACAAGATTAATACATAATATTACTCACATTTTCACAGATAAAATATCTTTAAAAAAGTTCCTGTGAAAAATATTCATAAGACTTCGAATTTTTGTCTATCAATCATATTCAACGTTTTTATTCTATTGATTAACAATATTTTCATTTGTTTGTTATTTAACAAATAAAACATTAATATGACTATCTATGAAGAATTTTGTTCAAGTTTTATTCTTGATTAGATAGACAACAAGATGAAACAAATTTGTATATATTTGTTAGTGTTTTATTGTTCATCCTATTCAATTCATATATTTACCGAAAATAGACACTGAATATTGCTTTTCAATCTCGTTTATGTTTACCAGTAATTAGAGAAAATCGAATGTGATAAACAATCGATCTGATTGATAAATATTTGCCGTACAGTTAGTCATTCATGTGTATAGCGCAAGAATCCTTGACTTAATCACATAGAAATAATGTATGCTCATCATATCAATATTCTAGAAATAAATTAATAATATTCATTCATCAACATAAACTTGAAATGAAATATAAATTATTTCTTTCAGTTTCACTTTTATATTTGTATAAAAAACGATTTTTTTGCTTTCATTTTTCAAACTCTACTCAATTTTCTTCAAATTATCGAAATCATTGCATTCGAAATCTCGCATATACGATCACGTGTAACATTAACTTTTTATTTATTTATAGTCTTGAAAATGTACCAGAGTCATTGTTCGTATTTGCCATCTCGGTTAATATTTCTTATCATTTCAAAATAATAATACTCGTCAATACTTTATCGGATTTTTATAGTTAAAAAAAAAACAAGAGAGAACAAGCACATGCTTTATAGATACAAAACAATGTTCATTTGATAAGGATAATAAATTATACTTTATGAGATAGTTTTATTTGACATGAATAAAATAAAATTGAAATAAAGAGATGTATGTTTAGTCATTCAGATAAAAATGAAGTCTAACTTTTGAATTATATGATTCAAGTTGACCTTAATGAATAAAAACTTAATTCTAAGTAGCATTACAAATAAAAAGCAAAAAAAAAAAAAAAAAAGAAAAATGTTGAGCATGTCACGCAGTTCATAGAAGATGAATAAAAAAATTTTTTTTGTTGAGTTCTTTAGTATATGAGTAGTTTTTCTTTGTTTCTTAATATCATTACAATATTAAAGAAAAGAAAGTTTATGAAGGACAAAAAAAAAAGAAAATAAGAAATTCTATCTTTGACAATAAAATTAATAATTAAGAGTTTTCTTTTTTAGAAGGACAAAAACGTTTGAATATATATATCCTACTTTCTTTCTCTTTTTAACACATATTCGATTCACTTTTGCTAATTATTCATTGGTTATAACTATAGAATAAAAAGTATTGCTTCGTTCTCTCGTACACTCGGTCGACAACAGTGATGACTAAAGATAGTTAACGACAACGGAGAAAAAAACTGCCCGACAACTCGACCGGGCCTCTCGGCTGATTTATTAGACATCTTCTCATTCCCTTCGTTTTTCTTCCCTCTTTTTCTTTCTGTTCTTCTCGCTGACTACACCATCTATTTTCATCGTTGTTGTTAATATAATAATAATAATATTATTATTTTCGAGAACGATTCTCTTCTCTCTTTCTCATTCGGAATAATATTACTTTTTTTCCACACACATAGACATTCAACTCGATAAGAATAAACAAAGACAACTTAACTACGGGTGACACTATACATTCATCTGCTCTCTTATTTTTTTCCTTAACTATCACTCTATTGACTAGGCATTGATGCGCATATACATGAATCTATACAGGAAGAGAGAAGAAATAGAAGAATTCGTTTTCATTTTCGAATAGTGACGCATGTATAATATTATAGAACGGGTAATGTAGAGAATTGTGATCAAATTCTTTCTTTTTCTTGTATTCTATTTTTCATTGTACGAAAACACAAAAAAAAGACCATACGAGAAATAACCAAAAGTTAAGAAAGGTATTTTAACATTAATTAATTTTTCCCTTTTACTTGTTTGTTTCTTTAATTAGACATTGACATCGATATGTTTGATAAAAAAAAAAAAAGAGAAAAAGTAAGAGTACAATATAACGTATATGTCGATTACTAATAGAGAAATTCGAGAGAGAAAAGTTGTTAATCTCTTTTTAATTATTATTTCTTATTCTATCGACATACAAAAAAAAAAAGAAAGAAAGCCTTTCGATTTTGACTTTGATGAAAAGAAATGAGAAAAAATTGGAAGACTAAAAAGAAACGACTAGATTACTTTTTGATTCTTATATTTATATATATATATATGACCGTACCAAGACGGTTAATGTGTTGGCAATTAAACTTGGCCTATCTCTCCTTCTTCTCTTCTCTCACATAACACTATATATTCGTAAATATGCAAATCAAGCGCGAATAAACGAGGCTCGTATTTGTGTTAATCGTCGATCATTCTTTTTTTTTCTTCTCTTTTCTCTTCTATATTGCACTTTTTTTTGTCCTACTCTCTTTATAGACATTGATAGGTACTGTATGATGATGATGGAAGCATCATCGAACAGTCGAGATGGATCATCATCAACATCATTACAGTTATCTGTTGAACAATGGGAATTATTAAGACGTTTACGTAATAGTCATTTAACTAAAACACAAATTATTCGAGCTTATGATGAACTTGATCGACTTGATCGTGAACTTGGAAATCTATTTAATACGGCACCTCCTTCATCATCAACAAATGTTCCTTCTACTGATCCTGTCTCACCATCAACAATGATTACGCAACAAATATCTCCATCGTCATCATCTATACAAAATAATAATAATACTAATAATACGAACACTAATAATAATAAACGACCACATAGTCATACGGTTAATGGATTAGCATCAAGATCTTCATCTACAACATCAAATGGATATCACTCACATTTACATCATCAAACAACATCACCAAATCTAAATGTACGTTCAAGAAATGGTGGTAATGAAATAAGTTCAACTAATTCAAATCAATATGAAACAATGAATCAAAATGATATTGAAGAAGAAACAAGAGAATTACAAGAATTAATTTCGTATGTATATTTTTCTTTTCTTTTTCTTTTTTGTTATTTGAAAGTATAATATTATTAATTTATTTTGTTTCTATAAAAAGAAATATTGAATAGAGTTGAATGAAATAAAAAAGAGAAACAAGAAACTTAATTCATTTTGACAAAAATAAAATTTGATGTACTAAAAAAATCCAATTTAAAATTGAGAATGACTATGTCGATGAGTGTATTATTATTTCATTGTCAGTTAACAAAAGAATAAACATATCACAAAATTAAAATGAAACCTTTGAATTCTAAAGAAAAATAAATAAATGTATGAAACTATTTACCTTATCTTATCGAAAATTTTATTACTTATTATTGAGTAATAAATATCAAGGTTATAAACTAATCAACAAATAACCATAAATTAATTTATTGCTTTTCTTTCTTATCGTAAAATTGATGTAACAATCTTATCATTTTTATTATTTGTAATAAAATAGTAATGACTGTATTTAATCATTATTGAATAAGAATTTCTTTACTTTTTCTAGTAAAGGTGATGTTGCTATTCATAATGAAATATCTGTATTTGTCTATCGATATGATCTTAAACAATCACAAATTGCTCGAATGGCTTGTAAGATAAAATTTCTTATGATTATATTGATATTATGTATCTTTTATTTTTAGCTGTTAATCAAGCATACGTATCAAAATTTTTACGTGGTGATTTATTTGATTTATCTGAAAATGGTCGAATGGCCATATGTCGTTGGTACATAAGATATAAAAAAATAGTTCAATCAATGGGTAAAATCATATTTATTTTTCTCATTAAATATTAATTTGATCTATAATGATAACATTAATGATCGTTAGTAAAAAAAAATAAAAAGAGTAGGCCCATTTATTTTAATGTTTGACCGATCGATACGATTAATTGTAAATTTCAAAATGAATTCATAAGTGTTCATTTTATGCTATTAACCTTTCTATGAATACTTTATTCAAATATTGAGTCAAATAATTGAGCATGGTTTGTAATAAAGTAAAATCTCATATAGTTTAAGGCGGACAATAACTTTTCGGTGAACCGGCAATTAACCGGCGATAGTTTGATGCTTAGACGGTCGAGTATCTTCTGACTTCTCATATACCACGGTATACCGATAATTGCTATCCGACCGACAATCTACTACTGTTACTTATGGGTATTGCGGTACCCTCCAGTAATCGTTATCCGACTGACCATCTGTTGCTGGTGTACCAGCGGTAGTACATACAAACGTGCGACATGAGATATTCTAAATTAAGAGGCTTACTTCTCATGTGACATTTATTGATTAGAAATTTATCATTCGATAGTACACAATCCACATTTATTGAATACAAAAGCCAAAGTCCTAGTTCCAAGCATGATTGATATCATTTTAAATTTACTAAAAATAATAATCAATCAAAACATAGGATATTTATACTATATGAATGTTATATAGTTATTGATCGAGTATCTTTATTGTCTTTTTTTAGGTAGCGGTCCACCATCTGCTGAATTACTTGCTAATTTAACATCATCATGTGAACCACCAACAAAAGTGCCTCGTCTCAGTGAATCTCAAACAAATAATAATGTATCACCTGTTTCATTTGATGCACCAAAACGTACACGATTTACTTTCCGACCTGAACATCTTGATGTAAAATCGATTGAGTTAGATTTAAAAAAAAAAATATTAATAATCTGTTGATTATTTTTTTAGATTCTTGAAAAAGCTTTTCTTGATAATCCATATCCCGATCCACGCCGTCGTGAAGATATAGCTCGTGTATGTAACGAAGCACGAACACGCATTGAAGGTATCAATGAAGTATTAAATGAACGTGATCGTGTAACCGATGCTATTGTAACACATTGGTTTCAAAATAAACGAAAAATGGCTAAAAGTCAAAGAGGTATATTTATTTACTTATTTATTTATTTATTTTAAATTAAAGTAATATATTCATATATAATTAGTTTTTTTCTTTATTTAGTATCAATACATGATGAATCAATGCCATTAAATATCACTAATAATAGTAATAATCATCTTTCAACAACGAATGATTTTGAAAATATGAATAGTGATGATGATTTACATATTCAACAACAAAAATCAACTGTGCCTATTGTTGATGTTGATTGTTATGATACATCAACATCATTACTTGATCCACAAATGGCTGCTTATCGAGCTATAATGAGTCGTATGGTACCATTTGCTAATAATGTTAATGGTAATAATTCACCAAAACGACTTGTTAAACAAGAACCATTTCATACACAAGACGAATCAAGTCATGGTGATGACTCAAATTCTTCGTCACCATTAAACGATCATTTATCGCCGTGAATTTAGCAAGGAAAAATATGAAAATTTCTTTATATTCATATAAATATATATATGTATACATACAATTCTATTCTTGTTTATTCTAGTCTTTGTCTGTATCTGTGTAATGTAACACAAACATTCCTTTCTGTTTCTTTTTTTTTGTTTCAATACAAATATAAAAGAGATTTTTCTTATACGGAATGATAATATAAAATAGGTCGTCATCAAATCATTTTAAAATAGTAAAAATAGTATTTTGTTTTTAATATTCAAAATTAAAAGTTCCAACTGTTAGCCATGGGAAACAATGGCAAATAAAATATGAATTCTCTTTTCAAAAAGATTTAAATGTCATAGTGATATCTATACTCTCTTGCAATTCTAGTAGTCTATGAGTATATAGAACCCTTCTACCGAGACGATAATTTATTTGATAAGTGCTGATGAGTTTAGGAAAAGTTTAGAATGGTTTAGTTTTCTTAATCTTCATGTGCGAGACATCGAAGTTTTAGTGGATTTTTCAACAAAAAGTTGTGATTACGTGAAAATTCTAGACTTCTATAATCATGCGTAGTACTCATTAAAAGAACATCACCTTAGTTGAAAAGCGATTTGACATTTGGAGAGGTTTCTTCATCATCCTTGAGTCTGATAATATTTGCCTCACGAGGAAAGCTTCTCAACTGATAAACCATACTAAATCGAAACTACATGAATTATGTAGACGAACTATGAATACTTTGAAAGGCAAACTGATCCTCGAAATTTGACTTCAGACTTTGCATAGACACTAAAAGTATGTCTTTTAAACCGGTCATTATACCGACAGATTTGGTATTCTTATTTCAGAATAGAATCAATAAGAAGATTTGAATACTTTCATAATAAACCACTCTTACTAAAGCTTACATCTATAACAAATTGCAATCAATTCTCCTCATGTTTTTAATGAGTACTATGGCATATATTTAAAAACTAATGTAAATATGCAGTATCTCGGCAGCAATAAGCTAATAGGCCGAAATTTTTTCAGTATATTGAAAACTCATTATGGTCTACATGATGTATATAGTCTCGATTCAATAGTGACTAATCAGTTGGGTGAGTTTCCACGTCAATTCGATAGGGACTTTGTATTCCTCGGATGTGTTTATCGGTCTACATTATTTTTTTTGTATTTTCACAAATGAGTAAAACTTAGTTAAGTTAGAGCTAATGATAAAACTAATTGATATTATTGTTATATGATGTTGTTTATATAATTCTTCAGGAAAAATTTTTTACTGGTTTAAAATTTCTTTGTCTTTAAAAAAGACTCTTTCTTTCATAACTTCATTTGTTCCTTTCACTTTAACATATATCCATTGGTTTTTATCTTGATAAAATAAATCTTTAAAAATGCTTCACAAAAATTATTATGAATATTGAACACTGCAGTTAATAAGTGCAAACTTTTTGTCAACGTTTTCGTAATATTTTATGTATAATTTTATATTCATTCTTGGTAAAGAATTCACCAATACTCGTAGGATACATTTCTGTAACAGAAATCGATGATGCAACATATGAAAAGTCACTTTAATCCCATTCCACTCCGGCGAATCTGTAACATATCCGTTCGCCTAAAGAATGCTTTTAAGGAGCGACTACTTCATGAAGTTGTCAAGTACCTCAATTAACAGCAAATGTACTCATCCATTGCAACAATCCAAAACATAAACTTGTTTACATGGGTCGGCATTACACTTGTATATGTCTGTATTGCATTGTTTTACTGTCTATACGGTCACTTATATTCAATAGTAATTTCTTTCTTCTTGAACACACATCATTATGTTCACTGAACCATTTTCATTACATGAAATGGAAATAAATAAACTGTAGAGAAAAAAAAGATATTAGTATAAATGAACATGTAACATAGCTCAATGTCGTGATATCCTATCACTAAAAATATGAGTACTGTCTCACAGCAATGCAGAGCTGGGTGGTGTCAAAACTCGACTCACGGTTTGTATTCTATTATAAATGAAATTATGCGTAATGATAAGATAAAAATATCTATGTTTCTTCCTGCTTTTTATGCTGCACAAGCCAATTATTATGTTTCGTTTTCTTTTATTGTAATAAATTTTTTAATAAGTATTTTTCACAAAAAATATTCGCTAATGACAAAGAAAAAAAAGAAATATTCAACGATATTTTGCTTGTTTATTGACTGATACGACTCAATCGTTTCAATTTAATTGGTTGAACATTTCAATTGAAACATTAATCAAATAGTTATAAAGATATAGAAGTCTTGAGATCTTTTGCAAAGAAAATCATAGATACTCAACTATGGAGAAATAGGAATTCCTTCACGGTTTCATAATTGTCATAATAAAAATAAAAACCCAATGTCTGGGATATTTTTTCTTGCTTTCATATCCATATCAATGAAAAAGTGTGTGAAGATGATTGAATAGTTGAAAAAAAAAGTATTGCAGGAAATGCATACCTTTTTCTATTATACATGGCGAACCTGTCAGTTATACCTCGATTTCTTAAGATAACATTAAAGCTCTGTTTATAGTTGCTCGATACGTTAGAGATTCTCTTGTCATCAGCTCTTGAACAATGCTAATATAACAAGTAATAAAAAAAAACATAACATATGGTTGCTTATGAACACTTACACAGAATAATATCATCATATAAACACTAAAGTATACTTAACATTAATTCATTATTCAACAGACATTAGTATTCTTATCTCTCCTAATGCGTGCAGATAAAAAGATCTTTATTTAACAATACAATTTTCTTTGAATAACATATTGAAAAAATTTCAATATCAGTTTTCGAAAGCATAGGTACTGTCTGATTTGAAATCGAGGGTATAATTAGATTCAACCCTTGCTGTTCAACCCACTCAAAAACTGCCGATTAACCACGACTCATCGGCTTCTATCTTTTTTTACATCTCAATACATTAATATTATCAGCCACATTAACTGTTGTTGGTTAGTTTTTCAGCTTGATTATTTACTAAAGATGGTATTACAAAAATACTCATTAGCCAGAAGACTTAACTAAGCGTATTCACACCCATAGCTTCTATGTAACATCCTACGTATGCTTTCTATCATAATGAACCGCTTTAGTTCATACATAGAATTTATATCGAGAATAATGCACACAAACTATACTTGGAAATATAAAGTCGAGAACTCTTTGAGTATCCAAAATACCGGAAAAAATTGATTATCTCATCTATGACTTTTACCTATGGACAAAAGCGTCAGATAGAGAATATGTAAAAAGAAAAGGTCGAATTGTTCTTAATAATTTCACAATCTGATTCATATTGATTATTGTATAGTAAGCTACGAAGACTTTGTTGAACGATGTACGTCATATCGCCGAATAGATGACAATCAAATCTATCGATTGATGTATGAAATATCAAAGATAAGTAAATCGTTCCAAACAAGCGTTCGAGTCTATTCTATTGAACAATAATAAATAAGATCATAAAGACTTATCCGATAAGGATTGTTTAACGATGTTTTTATAACACTCCATGCATTGGCTATGAAAGCAATGTGAAAGCATCGAAAAAATAGTGATCAGAATAATTGTAACTGACATCGTTTGATCTTTTCAATGTACATATTTTGGTTTTCATAAAAATCAAAGCAAGGCAGATCCGTTATCTTGAAGAAAAAAACCCATAACATTGAAGTCTTCACCTCATATTATATTAACAAAGAACCCTATAATTACTTCGTGTTGATTAGTTAACATGCTTTTTTTCTATCAATGTAGCTGGTGATAGTATACTGAAAGTAATAAAAAAAACAAAGATAATTTATTGACATATGATTACACGTTGTATTAGCTAAGTATATATATTAGCACTTTTTATCTAATGTTTTCTACCATATCAAAAATGTGAGGTGAAAGAAACAAGTCAGTTTGTTAGCCCTCAGCATATGTCTAGATGATGCTGACGTGTGTCACAGTCTATGATGGAAGCTTAGTGCATATGAGTTGCCAATATGTTAAAAAAACTTTTCATTTCATTCCGATTTTTATGTTGATGTAGCGACCATGACAAACGATAGCAACAACAATTTATTAATCACTTAATTATACTATGTTCATGGCACTTTGTATTGACTCTACTATGTTCTGTTGAATGTAATCCTTTTTACCGGTTGTAGCATTTGACATCGGTAATTGTCCTCTGAATGTTTCAAATGGCTCTTTTCTTCCAGAGTACCATTTTTGAACTGAGTGTTGCTTCACTATCAATTATACTATTTTCGTTTTCTGTCTCGCTTCTTCTCTAGATGACACTGGCATTAGAGTACTGCAACTTGTAGGATCTGTATAGATGAAATTATTAAATATATTTGTCATAGGAGCCAACGGAATGAATCGTCATAATCGTTCTACACGATTGATAATATGGCATCATAAGTCGATTGACTTCAATCAATTCAGGAAGAAAAACTATCTCGTGTTTGATTGATTTTTAGTTGTGCACTGCCATCATTTCTACAAGGATATGCGTTGTGGGTGCGTGGGTATAGAGAAAAGCATCACTTACACCCATCCACATCACATTCTCCCTTTCAACGTCCTTCAGAAAAAATCTGCTGCTATCACGATAGACATCTCTACTCTTATATCTTGTTGACGAAAGACCTCATCTACTTTCGTATCTTGGAAACAAGTTAGCGAAACTCTACTATACTTTTTTTTGAGCTTTAACTGGACAAATTAAGAAATTTTCAATTATTAGGAAAGTCTTACTTGTGGCCTGATCTGGTCAGCCCTAGATGAAGCGTATGCTACTTGCTAGGATTCGGTAACTGACTATGCCTAGTTACGACTGAAACATGCAGGAAATTCATGGGCTCGGATGATGAAATGATTGACCTGGATATTATTAGAGACATGTGACACTGGAACGATTTTTAAATACTGAAAGAGTATTCAATAAAACAGCTTTATAGTATAGATTATAAATGCAGTGTATAAAAGAATGATAATGCCTCATTTGAAGAAAACAAGCAGCAACAATATTTTCATAAATCTATTCTTATTTCTTTAGCATATTCGCATTTTTATAGTTCGAAATATCATCAAAGTTAAACTGCAAAATAATTGACAATGAGGATGAATTAAGAAAACATTTTTGTGTATCACAAATAGCTTGATTATACTAGAATAGTTGACAATTGTAATAAATATATTAAGATCTTTGTTATAAATAAAACATTTTCAGAGAAAAAACAAGTACCAATTCATGAAATTCAATTAAACACAACATCGGAAATAAACAAAGCAAAAACAAAATGTTTTTATCCTAACTTGACTAGTTAAATTTTACAGATAAAATTATAACTTGAGAAAAGAATTTCATGAGATTTGCAATAACCATACAAAATCAGATCTTTTCCAGGTTTTTTACACACACACATAGATCCTAATTTATCGAGCAGCCATAACACCAAAAGTCAAAACATCAGTGCATAACTGACATACTCTCACTGGTTTTTGTAAATTAAATTTCATAATTGGTAACTCATTGAGAGAACATCGTTTACATAAAACTCGGCCACAATGTCGACTACAATGAGAAATTTATTAAGAAAGTACATTCGAAAAACAAATCAAAATGCATACCAATGATGTCTTCGATTTGTTATGGTAAATTTTGTTCCACATTCTAAACATGTTTCACTTTCACCCCATGGAGGTTCACGTGGAATAATATCTATTAAATGAAAATAAAATTAGCAATAGAGCCCGTTCGGTGCAACATTTCCAGAATCGAATCCAGTCGAATCGTACTTCTATATTCTCAATAAAACTGTATAAACGAAATTGGATAGTCGCTCGAAGATACGAAACATTTTCTCCCGGGTTTTTTTATATATTTTGGAAACAAGAATTTGATGAGTAGATTTGATGGTCGGATTATTTCTCCCAAGTTCCTGTCATTCTCCTACCAGTTCCTGGTGGGAAATTTATGAATTGGGACGTCGAAGTCATTGACCGGCGCACATTACTCAAATGACTAGAATCTATTAGGTATAAACTTTTTGGTTTGGGATCAAAGCGACGGATTCTACTTAGCCATAATAATCTTACTACTTACCAAGTATATTAACTAGTAAAGCTTTACTTGCAGCTGGCATAGTAAATATTGAAAATGAATCATAATTACAAATACTTAAATTAGCACCAGCTGTTACTAGTGCACGACATAATGGACCATGACCATTTTTATACGCCAATAGAAGTGCTAAATAAATCTTATGCATTAAAATTAAATACTTCTTTTTTAAAAAACCTGTATTTCCTTGTCCATCTTGAACATTAAGAGGAAAATTTGGATAAAAGTCCATCAAAGTACTAAATATTAAATGTGCATTTTCTCTACTATAAGATGCCAAAACATGAAGACAATTCATTCCTCTAGAAAATGAAACATATCAATACAGAAGGAAAAGAAACACACATTTTTATCTTACTTAATGTTCAATGTAAATACGTCAATATCCGATTCAGATAGTAAACGACGTACAACATCTAAATGTCCATGCTGTACAGCCAAATGAAGAGCTAAAAACACAATCAATATAGAACATATTTAACAAATGCGTAACGAATCAAACATAAATCCTTATTGAAAAACTTTATATATGGCCTTTTGACTTATTATACTATGTTTTCGATATTGAAAAAAATGTTGGTGTATACTGCAAGATTTTTCTATTAGATAGAAGTCACTTTATTATATTTTAATTGAGAAGCATTTCAACCATTTCATAGTAATTCCCTCATCAATTTACAAAATAAAAATAGATCATCTACATACCAGTATTATGATTAGAATCAAGTAAATTTGTTTGAATATGATTTTCAAGAAGAATACTACAAATAAAACCACGATTATTTTCTGCAGCAAGATGTAAAGCAGATCGACGATTTGCTGTTACATCATTAATATGAGCTCCAGCAAGTAACTATAACATATATATTCAATTCTTGTCAACTTTTCTTCCTCAACAAACAACATTCTTACTAAATTTCTTAAAATAATTTCATTGCCTGTTTGTACACATAAATGAAGTGGAGTAAATTGATTAGGATCATCTACTCGATTATTGACATTAACATTGACGGTTAATAGAAATAGAACACTTTCAATATCACCATTTTGTACAGCAATATGAAGAAAATTTCGACCTTTATTATCAAACTAAAATCAAAAAAAAAATTTATTTGTTACAATAGGATTGAAAGACATTGTATCGATTTACTTGTTCAGCTGCTTTTGGTTCTCGTTTTAAAATAAGATTAGCTGCTTCATTATTTTTTGATACAATTGAACAAGCAAATGGTGTTTGATTTTGTTTATTACGTATTGAAAGATCTAAATTTGGTGCACGAATTAATAAATTTATTATAGTTATATGTTGATTAATAATTGCAACATGAAGCGGTGTATTTCCTTCAGCATCCTTAAATAAATACAATTAATGAAAATATATAAATTTCATAATATTACTTTTTTATTGATGTCAGCATGATGTTCAATTAATGTTGAAACAACTCGTTCAAGACCCCATTGACAAGCTAAAAGAAATCAAAGAATAAATAAGAAAAACCAAAACAAAAAAAAAAAACGAATCTCTTTAATTTTACCAAGATGTAAAGGACTTTCGAGAGTTTTACATATATCAGGTGTTTCACCATTTGCACCAGGTTGACGAGAAGAATTAATGTCACAACCACTGATACAAATGAAATACGTGATTTACAAAAAATTGATCAATATCAATATATACCTTCTTATAAGAAAACAAGCAACACTTTCATTGTTTTCATCAATCGCTCGATGTAATAATGTTTGTCGACAATTTTCAGGTCCATTTGACCATCTATAAATGAAAAATAGATATAGACGTTTGATTTTATTTCGTACAAAAAAATTCTTTTGATTGATCCGTAGGCCAAAAATATGTTTTATTAGAGATACTCAAGTGAGATCTAACTTTTCTAATCGATATGAATTTATTCTCTTAATTCTGTTTTGCCATATAGTTCGAAAAAATTATAAAAAAGTTATTTTCAATTATGATTGTTAATTACTGACAGATATGGGCAAAACCGGAACAGAAACTCAGACCAATTAGTTTCTTTTTTTTCGATCGAAATGAGGACTAAATTTTATTTTAGCCGGAATCGGTACTTTTAACAACTATTATCGTTTACGTCTACGTATTGATATACATCATCATAAAGGTTTAATAATCATGTTACTATTAATACAAAATTCTAACTAATGCGATAATTATTGATTGAAAAAAAAAACAAACAAAGAAAATGAAATCAAACTATCGTACTGTGTACTATCACAACCAAATTTAACAAGTATTGTTGCAATATCTTCTTGGCCAGAATCTAATGCATTCCAAAGAACACTATTTCCATTTTCATCAACAACATTCATATTAACTCCATTTCGACAAAGTGCTTCAATAACAGATGGTAAATGACATTTAACAGCAAGTTGTATTGGACATAAATCATGTATTTTTTGATTAACATCAACATTTTGTTCAAGTAAAAAAAGAGCTGCTTGAACATTTTGTTTCATAATCGCTTGTGCTAATAAAGGTGTTTGTTCAATATCAACAATATTTATTTGTGCATAACCTTTTTGTAATAATTGTTTAGCTATTGTTAACATATTCATCCAAAGTGTTAATGAAAAAACACTTTGACCATGTTCATCTTGTAAATTAAAATTTGGTTTTAAATTTTCATCAGAAATTTTCTCGTGCATATTTATATATATATTAAGTATACGTTCTTGTGATGCATAAACAGCACGATGAATTGCTGTTTGAAGACCAACATTTATATTAATTTCATCAGGTAATGTTGATGTTATATATGTTTGAATATTTGGATTAGCACCATTTTCTAATAAAGTATTAGTTAATTTTTCTAATCCAAATTGTGATGTTAAATGTAATGCAGTTTCACCTTGTTTATTCATATGATTAATATTAGCACCTTTTTCTATTAGATAAATACCAGCTGATTGATAATGATGACGTGCACATTTATGTAAAAGTGAATCATTTAATAATGGATCAATAGCATCGATACTTGCACCACGTTCAACAAGTAAACTAGCAAATGTTTTATTATGAAAATCTAAATCTAAACGTATACATTTTTTTTTCTATTCGATATAAAGAAAGAATTAATTAAGACTTTCTTAAAATGAATTATAGAACTAGTTTAATATCAAATAAGTTAAAAAGAAATATGAGTGTCGTGGGTTCCGTACAAACGTGAAAGATAGTCCTCGACAAAAGTAATTGATAACTCCTTCGCCTGATGTACTACTATTCTTTATGATATTGAGCTGATATTTTCGGTGCATGTATTCAATAATCAACTCTCATAGCAAGTACGAACTTGCCATTTGTCAGTTCACATATACTTTTGTTCAAACTTTCAGTTGAAAGTTCAAAGTTGCAACTATTCCCAGTGCGAATTTTGTTAAAAATCATTTTAAAGTGACTGAGATATGATTCTCTCATGCAAAACATCTATTAAAACGCAACCCTATATGATATGGGTTTTGATGACAATACTGCAGGTATGTGAAATTGCTTTCATGTGCTAGATAAGAGGAAGCTGATGTATGAATCATAACTTCAGAATATACAAAATAATGGAAGACCAGTTGGTGCTTGTGATCAGAATTTATTCTCATATATTTGCATTGAAATTATTAGGTCAATATCATAAATAATAGTAGCATGTCAGTGGAAACAACTATTTTCGTTTAGAACTAAGTCATAAACTAACGAGACTACCTTTCTTCAGAGACTTCATCGCTCATTGATATCTATATAGTTAACACAGTCTTGACTCGATAGCAATTTATCAGTTGAAATATTTCTCTTGTGAATATCAGACCATTATGACTAAGTGACTACATTTTTCTGCATGTATCTCAGATTACTCATTTGATCGTATGCTGACTAAAATTTCGACAGACACTTGCCCCCCGTAGCCTAATATGATTGAACATTCTCATTTCAACTATTCACTTACGGTTTTGTTCAGCTTGTTGAAGAGCAAGCCAAAGTGGTACATGATCATCGATATTTCTTTCATCTAATGATATAGTTGGGGATTTTAATAATTCTTGAAAAATATCCATATTATTCGCTAGTATAGCTCGATGAAGACATGTATTTCCTTGTGAATCTTTTTTATTTGTATCAGCTCCATATTCAAGTACTAATTGTGCAACACGACATATACCAGACATAATATCTGATGAAGTTTCAATTGGATTAAGACTACTAAGTAAATGTAATGGTGTTTCATGTAAAATATTTGTTTGATGATCAAGTAAACATGAATGTTTAATAAGAAAAGTAGCGGAATGTTCATCACCTAGAAAATGTTTTTGATAAAAAAAAACATTTAAATAAAAATCATTTATAAAATTTAACCTCGTTGAATAGCTAAATGAAGTAATGTTTGATTTTTATCATCAATATGATTAATATCTGCTTTATGACGAACAAGATTTTCTGCCATACTATCTTGTTTGGTTTTTAATGCTAATTCAAGTGCTAATTCATTTTGATCATCGAGTTCATTAAGACGTTCCTCTAACTACACAAAAAAATTCAATATTTGTTTCGTTTTCTTTTTTTGCTTACATCCTCATCGTTATCAATTAAATAAAGAAAAAGAACATCTTCACGTTTCATTCGTATAGCCTGATGAAGTGAATATTTTGTTTTTTCTTTAAATAATTTATATGTCATTGGTGCAGGTAAATATTGAAAATCTTCACTTATAAAATCCGTCTAAATTGAAATTTTATAAACAACTAAAAAAAACATTAATTAAAATCTTCTACCCAATGCGTACTAATTAATTGACTACAATGTGTTTGTAAAACAGATGCATTAATTTCTTCAGCTATTTTATAAAATTTTAAACAATTACGAACATTTACAGCTGATATTAATGCAACTTCACATCTATGTACAAAAAAAGAAAAACAAGGAATATTTTTATGCTAAAAGTTTCAATGTATCAGAGCTGGACAATTCAACCTAACTCATGAATTAACTATTGATAAGAAATTAAACGGTATCATTTCAAAAAAACTTAGTGGGAATGTCGGAAATTTTAAAAGATCAAATATTTATTTTTGTATTGCGGAGGAGACAATTCAATAGATTGGCTTATACGTAATATCCGGAGATACATCAAGAACATAGATAGATAAGCTAAATATGTTTAATGATAATATTATGCGAACCTAAAAACCAAATATAGACTTTAGTGTAATACACTAATTCCAAGATACTCGTATACTGGCTCAGTTATCAGCAGAATTCTTTTTCGAATGCTCTGCTACCAGTATGTGTATAAAAATGTGCCTATCAGCAAAATTTGAGATTGAAACTCTTTGTTTTGGCTTTACTCGTGGTAATAAAATTTTTCTATGACAGACGGATGTCAGAAAACCTTGAGTTCAACACATTCATTATGAATATTCCATCAATTTTTTGGAAAAACTTCTTTTCAGTCAAATCATGAGTTGAATTGAATTCAGTTGCCCCGTTTTAAAATGTATACAAACTGATCAATTAATTCTTTTAATTCAAATCGTTTTGCTATTTTCATTAAAGTTAATAAAAAATCTTCATTTTGTTTTTCAACAATTTCATCTGTATAAACCCATTTTATTAATTGAAATCCAACATCATATGGAATGTCTAAAACGAACTTTGCGTGTCTATTTTTTGCTTTTTATTTAAAACTAAAATCTCAACCTGATAAATCAAGTTCACTGATATCATCTAATTCTTGTGAATCCCATTTAAGACTACGTGCTGCTAAAATAAATCTATGTCCATATAAAGTTTCTCCATCAAGTTTAATTGAAATATCACTATAGAAAAAAACAAAAAAAAAAATAAAAAATAAAAACTTAATGATTTGTTTTTTCTTTTATATTATATTTACCTGTAAAGTTCACGATTAAATAGATCAGCTATTGTTTTAAGTAAACGACATACAAATGAATCTTGATCAATTTTTGTTGTGACATTAAGAATATTATAATTTTTTTCTAATGTTTTATATCGTTGTTGAAGTTTAACATATTCTTCACGAAGAAGAACAAGATGTTGTTGTAATTTGACGATTTCACCTAAAAAAATAAAAACATCGAAATTTAATTGAAACAATGTAAAAACAAAATATTTACCTTGAGCATCGCCATTGCTCATTGTTGCTGTAGACAATAAAATAATTTATACAGATAGAATAAGAGATTTTTTCCATAATATACATTTTGGATGTATGTCTACGAGACTATGGTCGAAAGTTTAAGCCAAAAGAAAAGAAGTTATTTATAATATTGTTGCACATTAACGACATCTAATCGAAAAATCAAATTTATAATTGTTAAAATGACTTTTTTTTCTAACTAAGTAAATTTTTAATTATTTAGTTTTTTAATATCAAATATCATTTATTTTATTAATAAAATAAAAAAAGACAACAGAAACTCTTTTGAACAAAAACGAATATCAGTTGAAATCATATCTTAATTTGTTATTGTAGGCTATTGATTGCAGGTTGATTCTATGCATAAGACATGATCGAGAATTCGCCGAGATAGCATTAATATGAATACATATTATTTTCTTGTAAGATTTGCTATTTCTATGAAGGTATTTCGAGACATATTTCGGAAACAGAATATATAAAATGTATCATGAAGTACTTTGCTTTTCCTTTGTTAAAAACAAAGATTGAAATATTCCATCTTACATTCTTTTATATGCATGGAATGAACGAATACTTTTTACAGATTAAACGGTTGTTTATGGATGATTGAAGAGCTTTGTCTTTTAAAATTGAATCACTATTTTTTATTGTATGTATGTAAAAAAAAAACAAGTTTTTCTAAAAATCGTACCGGCAACGTAACTTTTTCTAACAATTTGATTACTTTTATTAAGATAAATGTTTAGAGAACGTGTAACCGATTGATAATGCTTTTCTTTACAATTTACTGTAGCCATCAAATACTTTGCTACCAGATAATCTATTCGAGAATTCTTCGCTCTCATATTTTGCCGACAAATATAGTGCGACGAACCATTATCGTAAACAGTCATCACAGTTTGATCAATCATCATACGAACGAGTTAGAAGACCAACATAGATTTTTTTTTATTCATATTAAGATTTTCCAGCTTTAGCAACAAATAAAGACGTACAGAGTAAGTGTTAGAAAATTTTTCTCAGATACAGTATCAAGTACGAAAAATGTTTGTCCTACACATGTTTAGCAACAAATTACACAACCTTTGATAAGAGAGTTTAGTACTGTGTATATTAACGACAAAAATTTCATGCAAATGTTCAATTGATGAAATTGTATGCAAGTAAATATTCTCCCGTGAGTTCTCTACTTTAATCAAGTATACACTGAAAATTGAAGAATTATAACAATTAGTGTAGCATTCTAGATAATGGAGATATTATTAAGTCTCAGAATCATAGAAGATTGAAGTCTTCTGTCTACTACATAGTAAAGCCAAGTGAAGCTTTATATGCCAATAAAAGGTTGAATATTAATGCTACAGAACAATATCAATCCAAAGAAGTGTCAAAAAAACGTTTTTTAAATGCCAAAAGAAAAAAAAGAGTACCTTTATGCGACATTCAATGCATTAAGGTCATTCGACCTGGGGTTGGCACTTGTGGTCAAGGTTTATTATGCTCTACTTGTAATAAAGATATCAGGCAACATGATTTAAATTTAGGTACTTTTTACCCAATAGCATGGTTTTTGGTGACTATTGTAAACATTGCCGAAGACTACAAAAAAAAAAGTGTATTTTTTCATTATACCATATGCTACTCATTTTTTAAATTTCTCAGTCAGAACTCTGCCTATGGATATAATATTTAGTTTTTTTGATCTAAAAATTTATTTTGAATAAATAATCTTCAATAGAAAAAGACAAAGAAATGCATGCTATTAGTAAGAAACAACTAATAGAATATAAAATAGATTTTTTAATATTAAAAAAATCTACAAAATGATCAAGTACATTGTTTCAATTTTTTCATTTAATATTTATCGATAGTATACAAATGGATAATATGCAATCGTATTAGTAACATACGATGGTCTTGTTGAATAAATATTATTTGGCATCGACGTATACATAATTGGTTGTTGTGCAGTGTAATAAGTCGGTTGTTGTATTATATATTCTGTAGAAGGTTTAGTTGAAATAGTAGTAGTTATTTTTGGTGCTGATGTATTCAATAATTCTTTTTTGTGTTTCGATCGATGTTTATTTGATGAATTTGGATCATATCGATCGATAATAATAACACGTTTAGTTGTTGACGTTGTTTCTGAAGATGTAGATTCTTTACTATTCATAACTTGAAATAAATCTTCGATTGTTTCAGAACCTATAACAGTAGTTGGTGAAGCATATATTCGTTTTGTTGTTATTAGTTTTTTCTTATTATTATCAGATTTATAATTTGTTTCTTGTGAATTTTTATGAATTTGAGAATTCGAATATACTGTATAATTCATTTCACTATCACTACTTGAACGTGATAATGAACGTGAGCGTATATCATCACCTGTTGATGGACGATATATAGTTGATGATTTATCAATTGATAGTATTGGTTTTTCAGAATATGTTGTAGATGGATCTAAAGAATACCAATCTATAATTGGTTGTTGTTGATAAGGTAGATATGATGACGGATTTGGATTTGTTGTTTGTATTAATTCATAGCTTTGTTGTGATGTTGAAAATGGTTGTTGACTTGGTTTAACAAAATTTGGATAGGTTTTTCTATCATGTTTATTATATAGATGATTGATTGGTTTAGAATAAGCTGCATTTGGATTATTTGATACATTGAATATAGGAAATTCATGTGGTGATAAGTCAGGTCCCTATATAGATAAAAGAAAGAAGAAAAATATTGTATAAGTTTATAATTATGAATATAGATATAAAACCTTATTACGAAGTTCATATTTCATTCGTTTTAGAGCACCTTCTAGTTTTGCAGCTAAAATATCTGGATTAACATTTTGACCACTATATTGAAGTTCTTTATAAATCATTCGAGCTTCTTCACTTAAAATCTTTGTAAATCGAGCTATTATTTCGGGATTCATACCAGCCAATTTCCGAGCGACAATGTCAACCGCACGTGAAATTATAAAATCATATTTAGGCATATTTTAAATATCCACTTCGTAATTATACAAACCTCTAAATAGACAACATTAAAAACGAATCAGTGTCTCACCTTTTACCTGAACTAATTATATTTTTTTATATATATTACCTTCAAACGAATACAAACATCGACTGTTTACGCACTTTATACTAGTGTAAATATCTATGTTATCATTTCGTCAGTGCAATGAACAAAAACGAGATGTGATTTGTTGATAAAGTGATGATATTTCGTATTGTTAAAAAAATGAAATCGACGTTGAAAAACATGTCAATTAACAGTGACATCTGGTACATAGTTTCAGTTTAGCTTTTGACATTTAGCAGAGGAATGATAATCTAATCTGATTGGTTTGACCCCATTGAATGTAGTTATTTATTCAAGAGTTTTTCTTTTAGTGAAGAAAAAGAGCAGTACTTTGTTTATTTACTACATTTGATACTCATATATTTTCTTTTACAATGGATGTATTTATGATGATTCGTCGACAAAAATTAACACTTTTTATTGATACTAAAGAAACTTCGACAGTTCTGGAATTAAAAAAAATGATTGAAGGTATTACAAAAGTATTACCCAATAATATACGTTTAATAGTTGATTCAACTAAACAAGCAATGGATGACGATAATCAAACACTTGTTGATTGTGGATTAACAGGTGCTGCAGCTAAAGCATATTCTCCTGCACTTCTATATTTATGTTATCGAAAAAATACAGGTGGAAATGAGAATGATTGGGAACCAATTGATGTTGCTGAATTGTAAGTTAAACGAATAGTTTTATTTCAAATTAATCACATAAGTTTTCACTATATTTATATTTGTTTTCCTTAGTTTACTAAAAGTAAAAAAGTAACTAAACTTAATTAATGAGAAAAATAATTTTTCAGTTAATTATCACAATAGATGAATTTTGATGATATTTTATTGATTCAATGCTAGACATGTGACAAGCTGCCAGCAATCTCGATTTTAGATCGGTTTTATGCCAGTTTGCAGAACTCAATCAGTTAATCATGATGACACGAAGAATACTTCTTCCCTATTGAATGTTTTTGAGAAACTAGACCGATCTCAACTTCAGAAAAATAAATAAAAATTATTATTTCGAAAATATTAATACGTTTACACAGTCAACATAAATAAAAGTTCTAATTACGACCATACTTTGAATATTTTAACATTATCAGACTATAGAAGTGAACTATTTTTTTTTGTTAAATTCATCTAATCTGTATTGTATATTCATCTAATAATGGCATGAGTTTAAAATAGATCTTGACCATAATTTCATTACCCGCTTATCAACTATAGTTTTTCACATCGACATACGACAAAATAATTAAATAGAATACAAACTATTCAAACTGAGATATATGACAAGACTTTAATTACTACACCTCTGAAAAAAATTTCCCTGAGAATCTTCATTAAGCTTGAGAGGCTGTTAGCATAATTCCTGCGGAATTAAAATATGGAACATGATGTAACTGCTGTTGTCAACCACAGAAAAATAGTTTTATTCAATCTATTTTGGGATACATCTCTTCATCATTCTTTTAGTTTATCTTACAGAAATGCAATCAAGAAATAGTTCATATATTATAATGAGACAATATTGATGTACAATCTTTGATCGTTTTACCAACAACATTTGTCTTAATCAATGGAGAGAAGGCAAAATGTGCATCTAGACGAGTACTGGACTAAAAATGAAAATTTGACCTTCAAAAAATCTGAAAAATCAATTGTCCAAAAATGATCCTAAAACTCATTATGTCACCAGAAAAATTGTTATGTGACGAAATTAAACTGCCCGACAGACATATCAAGTACATTTTCTGCATCTAGACTGCACAGTGGATTTCCAAAATCTCTAGACTTTTCTGGCTTTAGAAAAATATTTAATCAACAAAAATGGTATATTCGGAATCAGCGCATTTATATTGCGTCGAATGAAATATAATGCAACAAAAATTTTCTCGAAAAGCTGAGGACAGAAGTCGTCTTCAGACATTTTTCATCGAAGAATTTGTTTCCAAAAAACAAGCTTTTTTGCCTTGTGTTTTACAAAAACAAAAAAGAAACAGTTGAATTCATACTCCGGTAACATTAATAGTATCGAAATATTTTAAGTATAAACAAAGTTCTAGTGTTCTATTTATGTTGTTTATGTAGGTGTATACAGTTAATTAAGACTTATCTATTGCTAAAGTATGTCATCAATAAAAGATTATTCATTTTTCTGAAGTTGACATTGACCTAGTCTTTCAAAGACGCTCAATGGGGAGGAACGCTTTATGTCATTGTGATCAGTCCATTGAGTTCTACAAATTGACAAATAATTGATTGACAACGGAAACTCACACTTGACGGCCTCCCCTCGTATGACAAGTTCATTGAAAAAAGAATAAGAACAACTGCTAAATATAAAAGCAAATATTTAGGCTCTTTTTTTATGTTTGTGGCTTCCTAACACATTATTAAATCAAAATGTCTTAACATAGAATAGTCTTCAGTAAGAAATTTCTACAAACCTTATTGATAGTTGTTTTTATAAATGATTTGATTATGCATATGTAGAAGATCGTACTAAAAATTTCATGACCAATCTTAATTAATTATAAATGCACGATCTGGTTTTTTTCGAGAAATACATTCTCAAGAGTCCTTGTATAATATAAAAATATATTCTATCATGATGCATGTTTTTCCTAGTAAAGATTATAATTGATAGGTTTTTAGCTAATAACTAGATGGTAACTGTTTTCAAACATTAAAGACTTCTCATATTTGGTTATTCAAAAAAAAAATTATGAGCTTTTGTTATAAATTTCTTCCTACAATAAAGGATTTCTGTTAGAGGAAAGATGCGCAAATCTAATAGAAGTTGGAATATAAATTAGCATTTTTCAGCTGTAAATAGTGTGTTCAGCATTACTATTAATGTTTTAAGACTCTAAAAAGACTCTTTCTAAATCCTTCGAATCGTTTTGTTTTTTTGTAGAAACTTTTTCGAATAAAAATTATGAAAATAAATGAGTAAAAAATACTTCTGGACATAATCGCAGATCTAGAATCTTTCACAGATGTTTACATACAATTTAGAAATAACAAATCAAACGATGTATTTTGTCCTTGTGGAACGTTTTTATTTTCTTGAATAAGTATGAAACTTCCAACGAACATAAACGTTATTATTCTTTAACAAACAATGCAATTCTATTTGATGACTTCTAATAAAAGAATCTTCTTTATCTAATTCAATAATGTCTTGAAATTAAAGAAAATTGACATTATTTGATTAGTGGTTTCAAATTCGATCATAGTAAAGATGCAACTCTGCATATATGCCACACAAGGTCATCTTTTCTTTTCAACTTTTAATAGATAAAAAGAAAGATAGTTTGTTAAACAAATTCTCTCATTGAAATTTAAAATTTTAATTATAATAATCAATATCAACTCAAGATGAGAGAAGTTGGTCTTTGAATATTGATAGATATCTTCTTAATATGTATTTATTTTGTTTTTCTATTAATGAATTCTTAAATTTAAAGAATCAAACATTATATTCAACGAAAAAATTCAAAGTAATATTACTGAACGAGAAGTAAATTTTGAATATATAAACAAAAAGAGAGAATCAGAAATTCTCATTAGGAACTTCAAATTTTTTTTTAATGAAGTTCAATTCAAATATCTACAAAATCTGACAATAAGTATAAGAAAATATGTACAGTAGCTCCAAAAATGAATCATACAGATTTAATCTTGACTATATTACCATCATGATAACTGACATAAAGAAACTGAATGATGATTTACATAGATAAAAGGTCATTTACAATAAATATCTGATGAAAATGAAAATCTGAGTATTCTCCAAACCTAGCATTTCTAGATAACCTAGCTGTTCAATACTCAGAAACGCGGAATAAAAGTTTTTTCTGATTACACAACGTAATAGTGTAACTAAAAAAAAATGAGATGTCTAAGAGCTTTCTAAAACAATTTTTCACTGAATTGCGTCTATTTTAAGACAAGCAAAAACAAGTCGTTTTTGTTTAGAGGTGAAAGCCGATGCACTGATTGATAGCAACGATAGGATTCATCGGAAACTTCAGATACTATTATAGATAACAGCAGCGACTCAGCTGATTGGCATAGATTACTATTTCTGTTCACTTTATCTTATATGAAAATCACAAAAGAACGACTTTTACGGTTTGCTTAAAATTGAAGTAGTTCCGTCAAAAAAAAAAAGAGTGCTGAGCACTGAAAACTTGAATTTTAGCAAAATACATTGACAAATTTGTTTCTGGCAAATATTTGTTCAAAACGAATTTCTTTATCTAAATCATTATTTGAGTTCTTTATGTCAGTTAGTATCGTAGAAGAATAGTCACAATCAAATTTATATGATCAATTTTTGGAATCATTGAATGTAAAATCACAATATGATACTAGTTATTTATCTAAAAATTGCTTCCGGAGAAAAAAAAATATCTCTATATGACACATTAAGCAAAATTTTCGCTAGATCGAAGTCATTTCCTGTATACTTAATAGCTTTTTTTTAATTCTTAAAAAAGAAAGTGCAGACATTAAATTAATGAAAACTTCAATTATTTATATATTTATTTGAATTTCTATTTCTAGAAGTACTCCTCCACCATTATCGGATGTTTTTAAAACAGATGATGACAAAAAAGACAATATTCAAATTGCTTCATAGAACAAAACAAATAGCTTACAATAATTACATGCGATTCACAAGTGTTTTTCTTTTCTTTTCATATATACAGTAGTATGCTTTTGTTTTTTAGGAACTTTGTTTGTGTCTAAATTTTTCTTTTTTTTTTTTTTATTTGATATTCAATTTTTTTTTCGTTGATGATTTAGTTTAATTCATGCTTTTCTTTCTTAGTTTCCTTTAATCATCAAAGAAAAATATTGGAAAGCAAAAAAAAAAAAAAGAAAAGAAAACTAATTAATCTAACATGGAAAAATTCACTTTTCTTCCTTCAAACAAATGTCATCACTAAATTTCCTTTTCTTGAATTTTGTTTTTTTTTTTATCTTCAGAAATGCATTATTCAATATAGAATGACATTGAACAAGACAAAGAGAGAATATATGTATGAAGGGTTAAAGAGTACCGGGGAATTATTTTTAGAACGAAAAAAGAAGATTTAAGGCAAAATATGAACATTAACTTCATAAATAGATGATTAAGAGACAAAAGATATATTCAGGGATTAGATGCTGGATTATTTGTTTGAAAATCATCCGGATCTTTGTCATCATTATCATCATCAGGACCTGATGTTGAACTTGAATGAGCATCTTCAGAACGTCCCTGTGGTGTATTTGTTTTTGACTTAAAATAAAATGTAACGAATAAAAAAAGAACACAGTAAAAGAATTTATTTTACTTTTTTAACTTTTTCTGGTTTTGATTGAAGAAATGGTTCGATTACTACTTTACCAATATTTTTACGATCAATCAATTTTCCAAGAGCATTATTTACCTGTAAATAATATGAATAGAAATTTTATAAAGAAATATAAAATAGAATTTGTTTGTTGAAAATATACTTCTTCAAATGTAAATACAGAATCTACAACTGGTTTTATTTTTCCTTCTTTATAAAGAAGAAATATTTTATGCATTGTATCAGCTAAATAACTACGTGTATCATTTGAACCACGTAGAAGTAACTGAATTAAATTAAAACCATGTACAGATTTGCTATCTTGAAATAAACGTAAACAACTTATTTTATCATTTTGCCACCACTAAAAATGTCAAAAAAAACCGAAAATAAAATATTTTTTCACTTCTTTTGTTTTTTCTTCATTAGTAAAATCAATAATTGCACATACATTAGACATTCCTTTTGTAAGACCAAAGAAATTTTTTACACTCCAACTAAGTAAACTTGATGTACCATACATGATATATTTTCCATTAAATTTAAGTAAAGCAAGACCACGTTCACAATCATCACCTGCCATACAATCAAGAACTAAATCAATACCATCAGGAGCTATTCTAAAATTTCAATTATGATATATACAAACAAAGTAAAATGCTAACTAATAATTCATACTTTTTGACGTCTTCTATATAGTCCATATCGTGATCGAATAAATAATGAATATGAGCACGCAATACCTCAAACTTATGCGGACTTGCAGTTGCTATAATTGTTAGATTAGGCACAAGCTTTGAAAGTTGAGTTAATGCAACTTGAAAAAGAAGAAAATTGTTTTTTGCTTTATTTCAAATATACAGATTAATATAATAATTATCTTACCACCAACACCCCCACCAGCTGAATGAAATAATAATGTTTGATTTGGTTTAATATTACCAATTTCAAATAGAAGTATATATGCAGTAAGATATGCAACAGGAAATACAGCTGCTTCTCTAAATGACATTTCTTTTGGAATTTTAAAAACTAAATCTTTTTTAACAATAATTTGTTCAGACCAAGCTGAAAAATGTGTAAGTACTACAACACGATCACCTCTCTATATAAACACAATAAAATTCATGTCAGAAAAAAAAAATATATATATATATATTTCTTTAGTTCAATCTTACATCAACATTAGTAACATTTGTTCCAATATCAAGTACTTCACCACTAAATTCAAAACCGGGTACGAATGGAGGTCGTGGAATGTCCTCTAACAGACCATAACGAGCAAGAACATCATTAAAACTAATTCCACTGAAAAAAAATGTAAGTTTTTTTTTTCTTCTTCAATTTTTAATAAGAATCTTACCAAGCTTTGACAGCTATTAATATTTCATCATCAGCTGGTGCTGGTGGTTTTGGTATTGTTGTTACTTTAAGTTCACGTTTTCCAGTAAATGTTTGTTGAAGAATTATACATTTAATATCAGATGTCGAATTTTTATTTGTCATGATTTCATTACTAGCCATATTGTTGTTCTGGAAAAAAAATGTATCGATCTAGTCTACGTATAATATTTATTGCTTTTGTTCACATCTATCTGCAATTCAAACGAAGCAATTTCGTTGTTGTCACCTATGTCTTCTATATTTGTTGGTTGTTTCTTCTTCTTTTTCTTCTCTTTTATTCCTACGGCACTAACCCTATTTGATGTTATTCTTCACAAGCCTATAGTAAATGTGTGTGAGAATTTTTATTTATCCGTTGTTGCTATAACCCCTTTTCTTCTTCGTTTTTTTTGCGGTTCCTTTTTTTCCTTATTTTTATATTTGTGGAAAACACAACCCCTAGTTGTCGTTGGCGATTCTTTTTTTTTTTTTGTTGAATATAAACCAAAAGAAAGAGAAAAGACACAGCACTCAAGGCTATTCTGTCATGATGAAAATGAGCTTCTTTCTTTTTTCTTTTCTTTATCTCTCTCTAAAATGTTAGCAGAAACAGTAGAACATAGTAAAAGAACTGTGTTCATCTTTATCGTAATCACGAGATCGTTTTCTGTATTCTGTCTTCACAATAATAACAGCGGAAAACAGAACAGCAGTAGAATTTCCGTGCACATTTTTACCATAATCGAGATCATAGTCAATGCCAAACAGTCATTCTATCTATCCTATTAATTCAACGATGAAGAAGAATGATATTCAATCGTGAATATACAATAAAAAAACAACAAAGAAAGAAAAACCAACGAACAGATCATTTATTTTTTGTTTTAACAACAGACAAAAAATATTTTATCAAGACTCTTGATCATGTACTGCATTTTATCTCGGTACTTTATCATCATATGTAAATATTCTAGACTTAAAAAAATAAAGATAATTAGAAAAAATAAATTAACATTTCCATTTTCTTTTCTATTAAAAATTTATCTAATGCAGACTTGAACAAGTCGACCAGAAAAGAGTCCAGTTAATAATTAATCTTTCTTGAATTTTAATCCTATAAGTTGATATTTATGCTATTTTTAGTATTTTAAATAAAAGCAAAATTCAAAAATACTGACCTGAGAAAGAGGATGTTTTTTATTATTCTTATTGATTGATATAAATGACCATTAATATCAGCAATTACGATATATTTATATAATTTTCGATATTCTCTTATATGTATCTCTTCTTATGCACAAATGAGAGAACCTTGAATAGATAGAAAAATACTTGATCAAAAGACGTTTGTATTCCCTTGACAGTAGTGTCATGTTTTTATGAAAGGAAAATTGCGTTTTTTTTCTTTTTGTTTCTTTATAAACAAATAATTAGTATATTATCAACAAAAAGACGTACATTTTACAAAATATATATTTTAAGAAAGAGCAAAACGACCTGTAATTTTTCATTGGTTCTCTTTTTGTTATTTTTTTCAATAATGCTTTATCAGGAAAAAAAATAAATTATCATTGTTTAGATGATTATTATTATTATTTCTCTTCTTAATCACAATATTGATTGGTTACTAAGTGTTCGACTAGTAGAAATAATGCAACCGAAGACATTGTATTATGTGAATCTATTGTTTTATCAGACAAAAGAATTTCTACAAGTCATTACACTTGTGTTAGATTACTAATCGATAAAAAAAATATTATTGTAATATTGTACGAATTATAGAGTATACAAAGACAAGGATAAAAGAATTATCTCAAGTGGTACTAGAGATGTTGACGAACTGACTCATGACCCATGCGCAGATTTGACCTAGAAAATTCATGAACTAGGTACTTTCACGATTTACGAGTTTTAGAGGTCAATTGATATGTTTATGTATATCTGTGGGCTCAACTTGTTCACAATTATTGCTCTTCATTGTTCATAAAGTAATGTTCACTAGTCATGCTATTTATTGGTTCCTCCTACTAATTTATTTGCTTTTACTATTTCTTTCGCTCTTCATCATCTAGATTCTTTCAATCATTTATTGTCACTACATCTTCGTTGCAGTCTTTTATTTGCTTGTTTTGAAGCATGTTCATATATAAAAATACTTTGGGTTTACGTCTTCTCGTGCAAGCATCGAAAAACAAACTCACATCTACATCTCTTTTTTTTTATCTATAGATACTAAATAGTCTTCTAACAAAAATCCTGAACGAATTTCGATTCCTATTTTGATTAGACTAAGCTACCGAATTTTGATTCTGAAACTTTGGACATATAGAGAACTTAACTAGATTAGTTTCTAGAAAAAAAAATTTAGAGGTTTAGAACAAAATCTGTCGGAGATATGAAATTTTCAAGGTATACACGTTTTGCTCTGAATACTGTACTCTGTATGCCTTTTTGGGAAGATCATGTCGCAAAAGAATTTTATTCAAAACTTGTGAATATTTTCATGGAAACTAGTCTAATTGAGTTCTCTGTATGCATAAATTTTCAAAACGAAATTCGAAAATACGAGTTTTCTAAAAATCTTGAGCTCGTAAGAAAACAGACAAAATAAAAATTCGATAGCTTAACCACATATGACTAGAAATCCGAATTTTGTTAGGATTTTTATTAGAGTACTATGTAGAATCTATAGGTAACATATCATTGAAATTGGAAGAGGAGAGCTGAAGAGGTTCTCTCGTAAATTTATCAAATGATATGTTATTAGTTTGTTTCATCTAAATAATTGAAATGCGAGATGTGTAACCTAATTAGTTTCAGATTCTTTTGACGCTTGTATCATGATTATTATTTTAGTTGAAGTTGTATCTACGATGTTAATAGTAGATATATGTGAGCTTATACTTTTACTTTTGCTTTACTATTTTTTGTCGTTAAGTTTAATTGAAATTTTTGTAATATTTATGTATATGTTCAAAAATAAAAGAAAATATTGTAATTTTGAAGTCTTAGTTGTATCAATAATTAAAAAATGAATGTATGAATAAAAGAAAAACTAATGAATTTGTAACTAAATATTTTACTAATAAAATTTCTATTAACCAACAAATTAGCCTACGGATTGAAAAGAAAACTTACTTAACCTATGAGATGTGCTGAGGTCAGGTCAAAAACACCAGTAATCAACATCTTCGTATGGCATCTCGAATTTGAAATACAACATCTATCATTAGGTTGGCTCTATTGAGACTAGAAACAGCCCTAGAAGAATTTGTTCCTATGTGCTCTCTTTTGATGATTATGGCCGGTTCACAGAACTTTTCACTTATAGTATAGTACTTATAGAAAAAACCAATGTCAGAACAGCATATTGTATTCTATTTTTCATATGCGTTATTTAAATTTTTTTAATATCATTCTTCAACTAAATGTCAAACTCTTTTTGATCTCTCAAGTTTTTAAATATGAAGTTTATTTAAGATGACAGATATAAAATTTTTTTCTGAAGAATTGATTCTTCATAACGTCCTTCAGTTAACTATCTGAATCATCTAATTAGCATTATAATTCTTACATTAGATCTATAGTTTTACGTGTTGTGTATATTAAAGCAAAAAGTCTTATATTCATATCTTTTCTTTCTTACATTTGTAAGCAATTCAGAAATCAAGAATATTTCATGCTATTTATTTCTTCATTATTGATCAATATAATTATTTCTATGTATAGATGGTAATTGTCGTTCTATTATTAGTTTTGTTGACATTCCTTCCCTTTTTCCTTCTTAATTATTCAAAAGTAAACCATTCGATTGAATCGATTTCGAAGGTTTACTAAGCAACAGTTAAAGTGACATCTGTAAAAGATTTTTCTCTATATATTTTATAATTAAATAGAATACATTTTCTTTCAAAAAGTAATATTCAATAAACATAAATATAGTTTAAAAAAAAGAGACTATCAAAATTTCAATATGTATTAAATTGTTGTTATGAAGTTGTTTCAGAATAGAAACCTTATGATTATTTTGTTTTATGCCACTTTTTTTCTTTTCTACAAAGAATTGTTTTGTAAACTTTTCTATTAGCAATTTATTTCTACGTTGTTTATATGTAGATATGCAGTATTTAAAGATCAAAAGTATAATTCTGTTATAAATGACCATGGCTACGATTACAAGTACATTTTCATCTTATGATCGATCAATACCACCATCATCAGCTATTTTTCGAATGTCAAATAATCCGACATTATCAAGACAAAATCATGGCTTTTTTACAGCTAATACAAATACAACTGTACCACGACATGGTCATTGTTTAGATGGTAAATGACATATATTTTTAAACTTTTGATTTTTGTAATAGTATTATAATTTGAATCAGATATGGATATACTTACCTTGAAACGACAATATGCTAATATGGATTTATTTGACCAAAGTACATTATCAAATTCAGCTGAAGATTTATCTCAACTTGATCGTCCATCTTATGAATGTGATGTTTTTGGTCAAGATGAAAATGATATTGATGATTGTAAGTTTTAAGACTTTTTTTTCAAAAATATTAAAATTGTTGCGTATAGTTACTAGGCAACAGATCTAAATGAAAAAAAAAAAATTTTATGTGTGTACGTTTTAATCTATAAGAAACTTACATAGAGAATTGCTTTTTGTGTTATTTAAATGATCTTTATAGTACATAAAATGCTTTTAATTGAGCATAAAACATTATATTTGATGAGTAATATTCTATTTGATTTCAGAATTTTTATCTAATGTAAAAACTAACGTGGCAACTTTCAAATACTTAATCGAAATTGTTACCACTTATAGATTGTTTAAAATTCAATATTCATCTTTTCGATGAATAAAAAAAAATTGAGAAATCTACTAACAATATATTATTATAGATGATATTTCATATGATGATGGTAATGGTTATGATTATAGTATTATCATTCAAGAACGATTGAAAAAAGCTAATGAAGAATTTGAACATGATCAAACACCAGCTGAATTAAAACATCGTCAACGTGTTTCATTTGATGCTGTTGTTAAAGCAGTTGATATTGTTCAAGATCCAACAGAACTTGATCATGATAATGGTTTAGTTCGAGCATCTGTTTCACCTGTTCCTGAAGAATTATCAACAACTATTACTAGTCCACGAAGTGAAACTAGTACACATGAATATACAGTACCACTTAATGATACACAACCAAGAGAAGGTTTGACATTACTTCAACAAATTAAAGCACTACAATTTCATAATACACCACCAAGTGATGAACGATGGGCATCTACAGCTAATAATGTAAACAATGATGATTCATTAAATCGAGAAGGTATATTTGTTTTGTTTTGTCTATAACGTAATCTAAAGAAATGTGTTTTCTATTTTTTTGAAAAATAATTTATTCAATACTAAATAGTGCAATCTTAGTAGGATTAAAATGTGAAACACGAATGTAGCTGCTATTGCTTGTTCCAATGGTGGAGCCAAGATTTTGGGTTAGAGGAAGCTTAGCTATCTGCTTCTTCCTTGACTTCGCCATTGCATTGTTTTATGTTGCCTATTTTGTGATACATCTCTTCATTATTCTTTTAGTTAATCCTTCAGAAATGCAATAGGGAAGTAGTTTATACATGATAATGAGACGTTATTGATATACAGTATTTGATCGTATATCAACAATGTCTATCACAGTGTGTGATAGTCTGTGACTGAAGTGCTAGTCATGGTCAAATCAGGAGAAGGAATCCAAATTTCTACCTCTATACTTCAACACACCTTTTGGATCGTGCTTCATAAAAAAAGTGGATAGCGCAAAATCTGTAAGATTTTAATATGAAACACGATTTAGTTGCTTGTGCTAATCACAGAAATATTATTTTATTCAATCTACTCTAACACACATTTCTTCACCATCCTCTAAATTATTTCTTTAGAAATGCAATAAGAAAGTAGCTCGTATCTTACAACAAGACATCATTGATATACAGTCTATAATCATATATCGATAAGGTCTGTCACAATCTGTGAGGATGCCGTGATCCAAGTTTAGACCTCGATGCTTCAACACTTCTTTTCGATTGTGTTACACAAAATTCTTTGTTTATTCGATTTTTTTTTCTACGATAACGTTTTAAATAAAATTTAACTTTTTGATAATTTAGATGACATATCGGTATCATCATGTAAATCCAATGAAAATAATAATGATACTCAAGATATGTCAAAAGTAATTTCAAACTCAACAGTATCAAAAAAATCAATGGTTGTTGCTGTTAATGGTCGCTTTAATTTACAAGATGAAGATGATTATATAGCTAAACATCATGTTAAGTCTATTAATAATGATAATAATATGTCAACAACGAATAATAAAATGTCATTTTTACCTGCACCACCAACAGAACCTAAGAAAAAACAAGATCTACCTCCACGTCCATTTCCAGTTCGACCTAAATCATCTGATAGTGGAAGAAGAACAGATACAAATTCAGTAAAATTATCTACTGATAAGAAAAATAAAACAGAAACAACAACTCGACAACGACCAAAAAGGTATACAGAATAAGAATTACTTTCAATATATGAATATTTATTTTATAGTGCGGGTACTTCAAAATCTGTTGAAACATATAGAGATAGGTAAGTAAAATTTTCTTAAACAATACTATTTGATTAATTTAAAATGAAAGACCATCTTCTGGTGTTGATTTTAATGAACTTTTACGAAAAGCAGCTGGAAAAAAACGAGCAGAATTACGTGAAGAACGTCGTAAAAAAGATGAAGTAATACTATTGTCTACTTATAATCATACGAATTTATAACTGTTATAATAATATCTAGGCAGAAGAAAAACGTCAACAAGAATTGGCTAAAGCAGAAGAATCCTATAAACGATGGTTACAAGAAAAACAAGCAGAACGTAAAAGAATCAATGAAGAAAAAAGATTAGAAAAAGAAGAACAAGAAGTAGAATCTTTTTAAATTTATACATCTTTGATTCTTTTTTTGTTTTTGTTTCTCATAGGCTCGTCAAGCTGAAGAAGAAAAAGAATTAACTGAATTACGAGAAAAAAAATATAAAGAATGGCTTGAACGTAAAGATCAAGAAACAAGAATTGCAAATGAATTTAAAAAATTAAAAGCTGATGAGCATGAAATGCTATCAGGAGGTTCATCATCATCAATAAATAATGGCATTCGAGATAATGATCATCGAGCCTTTCAAAGGTAATTTTATAGTTTTCATAATAATCGTTCATATAAATTGATAAAACAAAATCTTTTTTTCAGCGAGTTCGCATTGTTTTTTCAAATAGTATAAACAATAAGTTTTATATCGAAATGAAAGCTTGTTGAAAATATTTCAAGAGCTAACATAGTATCTTTTACAGATTTTGTGTTTGAGAGAAGTGATTTAAAACTCTGCAAGAGTAAACACCTAGAATCTTCAATAAATTAGAAGATTCCCTTTGAGAATCGATTTTGTTCTGTAAGAACTACTATAGCTTATTGATTTGTTTAGTAAAACCTTTAAAAAATAGTTAATAGGGAAGAACAATCTATTGAAAACCTATTGTAGAGTTATTTCAGTGTCCTTGTCCAACATAATATGAAAACATTTTTGAGATTCTCTACATGAAAAAGAAATCATTCTTATAATCATAGAGCCTGATTGATTCAGTACACACTGGCACACGTCACACATAAAGAGATCTTCCTAAATTAGGAACATATGTGGTAAAATTCTGTTGAGTATTCATTAAAAACTCTTTTTCCAGTTGCACTTACTTCTAGAAATTCAGAAACCTTTTTATCATAAAATAGCACGTTGATAAATGAAGAAAACATATTTGTATATACACATGTGAAGGTTCGTTCCTTTTGAGTCCGACAACGTATTTCTTTTTGTCAAAAGATTTAAAGACATATTTTGAAACATACAAACAAAAAAAAAAAGAACAATCAATGTGTACTCAATTGCTGTTTTTCTTTAAATTGTTTCTTCACAAATAATCATACTCATTGAAGTTAGCTCGAGATTAATAATTATATTTGTAATATGTTCCACTATAAACGATTTCCATCTATACTATTCAAATATCAACATAAGCAATGGAGTTGAATAAGTGTAAACCTAAAAAAACCTAGTTCTTATTTTTTTTCCTAATGATTTGCTTATTGAGAACATAAAATGTTGTCAATGATAGATTTTATCGTTTAGAAAAAAAGAGTGCTATTGAAGATTGTATCAAGATATTAGGGTATGTTGACTGTATTCTTCTAAGAACACTCTTCTAGCCAATGATTGTCTTTCTTTTTACACAGGATACTAGCTGTTTTTTTTCATCCTACATGTATGAAATAATTACCAAAAAAATATGATATTTTTAACATACTTAATAGAAAACCTCAGGTGTTTTTATGTGTCGAAGACTTATTTTTGGAAGCACAAACACATAAGAAGTGGTAAAATAACCACAAACTTCTAGAAGGTCGAACTAGTTTCCGGAGGACAGTCATCCTCTCGATCATTGCACTCGATAGAACACTAAATTAATATTTGATTTTGAAAGTCAAAAAATCAGAAAAGATGAAATATATTCGCTGAAAAAAAACGTCAACATTTACACACAATTTTACTGCTTTTGAATAATGAGTATCTTTTTCAGAAAACAAGTAGATAATCACTCTCACTTTCTCAAACACAGTGCATCTGTTTGAGTTTAAACTTTCTTGCACTTATACGAGAAACTAAGAATGATGCTTTATTTTCTTTTTTTTTTTTGTTTTAAAATTTAATTCACCTCTAATTTTGCCAAGAGTTACAAAGAAAAGGCTCAAGTTAAAAAAAAAAACTTGCATATTTTAACATGCTCTCAGAATTTTGGTGCTTTTATCGAATGAAAGAAGATTTAAAACATGGTAGACAATTCAAAAGTGTCTAGTATCTGTGAAAATTCTTTTTAGAGCTCTATCATATGTATGTGACTGAAGAGAAAACTTCTCTAAATATCTTCTCCCACCGTTGCTGGTGTTTTTACCTTTACATTCTGGATGATATTCTAATGATATCCTTAAAAAGTTGAGATTTTCAAAATACTTATACCTTTTTCAAAGGTATTGTATGATACATAATATTTTTAAAAATTCATTTCTTGAAGATATGAAGTCTAAAAATACTAAAATTGTATATAAATCTTTAAATGAAACTAAGTTTAGAATACATTCAAGAAGTAAGAGTTTATGAGTATTTTTCATCTGCTTATGGAGATCTATCTGCTTTGAAATTTTCAAATTTTTTTGATGAGCCTTCCATGAAGGTAATTACTCTCTTAATTATAAAAACACAAGGTTTCTTTGAAAAATAATTATCAATAAATTTTTTTATAGAGCTCTTTTTGTTGATGATTTTTGTAGAAAAAAATTCTTGACTTGATAAACAAACTATAGCAATATAGTCAAAGTATTGAACAATTGTATATTTCATTCTGTTGATTAGAGCTATAATATTTTTTTAATATTTTGACTCGTACATTTTCATTTATGTATCATTTTAACATTATTCGCACATGATTAAGCAAATTTTAAAAGCTTCTTGTTTTTATAATTAGTGACCCATAAAAGTACTCGATCATATGTCTAAAGTTACGAAGAATGCCTTTATTCTAAAGGTTATAAATATTCTTGATTTACCAGTTATGCATAAAATTTTGATTTTCAATAAGCCTTCATTTCATATATAATTTATCGCTGATATTATTTAAAATTATAATACTACTGTTCCTATAAAAATATTCCATACACATCATGTAAAAGTATATATATTGATAACAACATAGATTATTGTTTATTTCGCATGATTGAATTCAAAATTTCTGTATTCTATATACAAATATATAATTAGTATTAATTCTTTTTAGTAAAATAAATCAACTAGAAAATATTTTATTAAAATTTATATTGATTTTTGAAGTGTTATTTTTTTTTAATAGATGGCTTCGTCGAAAATATGAACAATCCATGGAACAGAAACGTCAATTACGTCTTGAAGCTAAACGTCAACGTCGTCGACAACGTCGTTCATTAAAACGACATCAACTTCAACAAGATCTTCAATTGGCTAAATCATTTGGATATTCATAATTTTTATTTTTCATATAAGAAAAAAAAAAACGAAATAATATGTATGTTTTTATTGATGTTTAAAAATGGTTTGTATTCATAAAAGAAAAAAAAAAACGTCATTTTTTTTCTTATTAATCAAGTAGACATATTTGTCATAAATATCTACATATTCTAATGAAACACAAAAAAAGAATCATTTCGTCATGTTTTTTTATATTTATATGTTAACAAATACATCGACCGGAACGATGCACAGAAAAAAATGTGAGAAAAAGCAAAAACAAATTTATTATGATGTAGTTTTATTTTTGCTGTTTTTATCTCGATCTATTACATTCAAACAATAATACATAATATAAAAAAATATTTGAAATATATAGGCAAAAACACATATCTTTACCTATCGACGTCCATGAATATGTTTCTGTTGTCAACAAGACCTAATGATTAACATCAATCTTAAGCTTCAATCATTAACTTCATCAGATGAAAAACAGCCATTTTCATATGTTGAGGATATGACCTGTAAAAATAAAAAAAAATACTGACTCACTCTTTGGCAATGAAATGTATTAACATAAAAATAATATAAATTATTATCAGTTGAGGCTTGTTTGAAATATTTATATGTACTACCTTTATATGACTATCATTATTTCTCTCATAGATACAATCTAATAATGAAATTATCAATCCCAATTTATTATGTTTTTTTCATTTGCAAAGCTTGAATGCATTCGGTTAATATCATTTTTTTCTTGCCTACTACCCTAGATAAATATATGTGCGGAAGACGAGCGTAACGATGAAAATATCTTTTGAAACTAAGAAAAGCGTAGGAAGAAACATTTATTTTTTGCTATCCGATGATGAAGCCACAAATATTTATATGATAAATTGATCGAACTATATGAAATGAAATAACTGTTGAGTACTTTGTGCATGTGTTTTATTTTAATAAATCGTTTTAATTTTATTTCTATTTCCTATTGAAGAAATTAATTTGTAAATATACAATCGTAAAAATAATTTTCTATTACGCATTTCTATGTGAATGAGTACAGACAGTATTTTAATTGGTGATATGACGTGTGAAGAATGAATTATTGGCGAAGTAAGAAAAAAATAGTTACGCGTTTATTTTTATTTAATCAAGAGTCATCGTTATATGAATAGTTAGCTTGTCTTTTTTTTCAATAAATGAATAAATGTATCATCGTAATAACATTATGAAAGGTAGATATCAACATGCAATAGGTTCTACGTAATTCGAACTTACACTTCTTTGAACTCTATGAGCCATAGCCCATAGTTTTGATTATTTGTTTAACATGAAAATAAATATATATACTTGTTATTACGTTTTTTTTTTAATTCGTTTGTTTTTCGATCATTAATCACGCCATTTGCGCCTTGAATGCTTTGCTGATGATTTTTTTTCAAAAAAAAATTAAGACGAATATAACCACGTCAATTTCTTCAACACACCACACCTTTCCTATTTTATTTTCGCATATCACGATCACGAGAACCAGTAGGAGAGAAAAAAAACAAGTTTCTTTTTACTCTCTCTTTCTCTCTCTTGTCTTATTCATATATTTATCCTTAATAATACTGTTTTGCTTTCATATATTATTGACGATATTATTGTCATATAAAGTCACGAAACAACATCCCTTATTACAAGTTATTACGTATTTTAACTTAAAATATTACCAATTTATCCAATAAGATATGTATTCGTATACTCCAACACAAGTAAGATTAGTTTTTAAAAAATTTAAAAAAAAACCATTGTTCATTTTGAAATATTATAATTTTTTATAGTTATTTCCCATGCATCGTCCTCATTATCCTCTACATCAAGCAATGTACGCTCAACAGCAACAACAACAGGGCATTAACTTATTATTTCATCAGTACAATCAATTACGTTCTATGCAAGCTGCTATGTCAACTCCATCTCTTACATCTCTTACATTTCCACAGCAAACAATGGATCAAAAACAACAATTATTTCGAACCGATCAATTAGTACCACAAACAGCACCACAAATTGCGACACCTGGTCAACAACAACTTCAACAACAACTTCAACAACAACTTCAACAAAAACTACAACAAGTTCAACAGCAAGTTCAACAACAAATACCACGTTCAAGTCCAATTAATATGATACCAATTTCATCATCTGACGCATGGCTATCGAATAGTACAATACCACAAAACCAAGATTTATTGCGTTCGTTTACTCATAATGCGCCACATCAAGTGTTTGATATGGCCTCATATCATAACCGTACCAACAGTATTAGTAGTAATACACCTGCAATACCATTAAGTGCATCGTTTGAATCACCATTATCAGCTCCTTATTATGGTCACCAATCATCATCACCTGAAGTTTATCGACGACGTCAACGACGTAATAGTGGTTCAAGTTGCTATGAATCAGATTATAGTGATCCATCCAGTGATGATGAAGAAGTAGTTACGGTAAGAAATGATTTTTTTCTCGAATGGCGCTTATTCTTAACGAATTTTTATGTTCTACTTTTTTTTGTCCAAAAAAAAATTAATCTATTTATTTATTTAAATTTTTCGAAATGAAAACAATATTAATCGTTTAAAATGCATGTTATTGATGTTCATTAAAAATTATTTAAGTTTCTTTTTCTTGTCTGTAAATTATTAGTGGCGAACAACGAAGCCCAAAACATCACAAATACTTTCATCATCGTATCCAAAGTCTCAATCAAATTTAATGAGTCGTCCAGAGTTATCGACAAATGAAAAACAATCTAATGATATTTATCAAAAAGTAAACCATACTAATGGCATTTTTCCATCAATTAATAAAATTTATCGATCTACAAGTAAAAATAATAATAGTGCTTCTCGTTCTAAACTTATTCATTATATTAACGAGAATCTTATTGGCAAGGATCATGTTTTTAATGGTCCATGGGGTTTAAGACAAAGTAAGATTTTTCATTGTCATATCAAAATAATTTGTTTGTGCTTTTTTTAAAGTGGTCTATTGTGATTATACGGCAACAAGTCGCCCATTGGAATTTATTGAAAAATATATTCGAGCCCATGTACTTCCATTGTAAGTAAATTTCAAGCTATTAATAAATACGTTTGTTTTTCTTTTCTTTTTCTATAGATATGGTAATACACATAGTGAAACAAGTCTATGTGCAAAACAATCAACAAAATTTCGTGAAGAAGCTCGTAGTATAATAAAAAAATCAGTTAATGCTAATGAAAATGATGCTTTATTATTTACTGGTACTGGTTCAACTGGTGCTGTTCATGCACTTGTTCATCATTTTTATTTTCATGATGAAGCTAATCGAAAAAATGCAGTTGTTATGGTTAGTGCATTTGAACATCATAGCAATATATTACCATGGACTGAAGCTGGTGTTGAAGTAAGATATGAAACTTTAGAGAAAAAAAATTTTTTTTTTTCATTTATTTATGTCTATCTTTTTTCAAAGGTACTGCGAATACCAACAACACAGCAAGGTATACTTGATAAATCAGTATTAAAAGAAAAATTACAATATTATTCAAATTTAAAAAGACGTATTATTTGCTCATTCAATGCTGCAAGTAATATAACGGGTATTTTAACTGATGTTGATGATATATCAACACTTGTTCATTCATATTCCGGTCTAATATTTTGGGATTATGCAACAGCTGCACCTTACGTTAAAATTGATATGAATGCATCATCAACAGCTTATAAAGATGCAATATTTATTTCAACACATAAGTTGCTTGGTGGTCCAGGTACACCTGGTAAGATATTAATACATTGAATGGCAATCACTCTTATTATTCTTCTTATTATCTTTTTCATAGGTATTTTAATTGCCAAAAAGAAGTTATTTAGTTTGAAACCTCCAAAAGCATGTGGTGGTGGTACAGTTAATTTTGTAACTCGTACATGTCGCGAATATAATTACGATATTGAAACTCGTGAAGAAGGTGGTACACCAGATATAATCGGTTGTATTCGCGCTGGTCTTGTTTTTCAATTAAAAGATTCACTTGATTTGAATTATATTCAAGCACGAGACGATGAATTAATTAAACGATTTTATCGACGTGTTAAAAAAATTGACACATTAGTCCTTCTTGGATCTCAAACAGCTCCACGTTTACCAATATTTTCATTTGCTATTTATGTACCCATTATATGCAAATATTTACATCAAAATTTAGTTTGCCATCTATTTAATGACTTATTTGGCATACAAGTTCGATCTGGTTGTGCTTGTGCTGGCCCATATGCACTTGATTTATTAAATATCAATGATGCTAAAACAGACACATATTGTTTGTTTATGACGGAGAATCCCTGGTGAGTTGAATTGATTTACAAAATAGAAAAATATTAAAAACAAAATTATTTTATTGTATATTTCGATTTTAGGGCTCGAGGAAATGACGGCATTGTTCGAACTATGATGATGAAGTAAATAGAAAAATGCTTCGTTTTTGTTTTTTTTTTAATTGAATCCAATTTGTGATTTTTTTAGACCTGGTTTTTCACGTATTAACTTACCTTACTTTGCAAGTGATGATGAAATTGAGTATATTCTTAATGCCGTAGAATTTATTGCTATTCATGGATGGAAATTTTTACCATTGGTATATAGAAAACTATTCATCTACGATTTTTAAAGTTTATTTTTTCTTCTTTTTCGTTTTAGTACACATATGATCCTCCAACAGCTGGATGGTCTCATCGCAATGGTTTTCAATCAACTTATTCAAGTCTTGAGGATATAACATATAAATCTGGTAAAATGCAACATTATGGAAAAAAGGATTTATTAGCTGCACATGGAGAAAAAAGTCTTCCGGTAAGTAAATTCTGATTAAAAATAATTTTGGTGGTAGAATAAACGATAGAATTTAATAATTTATGCGGTAGTCCATTCTCAGTAGGCATTTTCTAAAGAATGTTTTCGTTAAGTTTTCAGATATGGTGAGAGCAGTTTTTTTAACTGATTAATCACTTTTAAACTGGGCCTATGTATATCATACATAGACTCTGATAGTTTATGAATACAACGAAAAGAGTTCGTACTGTTAGCTTATTATTGTCAACATATTATATTTTTACGGTATTTTTCAATAAAATGTCGCAGCGACCTCCAGAACATTAAGAAAATTGATTTTCGAATTTGGACTCGAAGCTTTGCCTAAAAACAAGCCTTGAAGAGAATTTTTTTTTTTAAAAGTTTCAGAGATTTTCGTCGTTCTTTTGCCAAGTTACAATCAGAATAAAAATGCGTCTTTTCGATTGCACAATTACATCTGTAGATTCGATAAATACTTTTGCAATTAACTATTCTAGTTGAGGTCCATTTCTATGCAAAGTTTTAAGTCAAAATTCGAAAATCAGTTGTCTTGGCGTTTCTAAGTGGTAGAAATCAGTATTATATTGAAAAATACTGTAAAAGTTCAGTATATTGGCAACAATAAGCTAAGCGTCTGAACTCTATTTGTAGTACTAATAATCCATTCAGTTCTACATGATACGCATGCGTCCTATTCAAAAGCAATTAATCAGTTAAGAACTTTCTTCGTAAGATGAAACAATAAATAGAATTATTTCTGATATTATTAGGATTTATCATAAAATTGCATAGAATACATTCTAAATGTAAATCTATAGCTATGTAACCTGAGTTTTCATCGACATTTCCTATTAAAATAAATACTAAAATTTATAAGAATATTCAAAAAATCACTTATCAATTCACGATGTTCGAATCACATTGAGTTTTAACCATAGTGGTCACATAGATAGAATCGGTTCACATTTTGTTTTGCAAACGAATCGATCTTATGACGATTTCAAATAAAAATCAAAACTTAATAAAAAAAAATTCATTTTTAAGCAATTAATATCGTAGATTGTTTGTTTTCAATGTATTTGCTATCGTTTAAAAACAAAGGTTTTTTTTTCATTGTTTTAGGATCCATTTCGTGAAGCAAAAGCACTTGCTGTTGATGCTGTAAGATATGCACTTGAAAAAGTTGATTATACATCGGATCCACCATTAAATATACCCGATAAATATTTAAATATGGTTTGGTTTGCATTGCCAATTGATATTGCTTTAATGATGCTTAAACATAAAGAAACTGGAAAAGAACCAAATTGTGATATTAATTCAATTCCATTTATGCCTGATGATGCAAAGGTTAATTTGTTTATGAAATAATAAACAAGAGATTATTTTAGTTTTTATTTTATTTTAGAAAAAAATCATTGAATCAATGAAAATGAAATCAACAACAAATCAACCTAATACAGTAGTTAATCGAAAGAAGCATAATGCTAAGCGTGTTTCTTGAACATTTCGTGTTCAATAAAAGAAAAAAAAATTGTACCAAAAGAAGACACAATAATTGAACTATATAACTCTTCTTTTGTTTGCTGTGTTGCGTTTTTCTAATGATGTTTTTTTTTTGTTATATTTATACACACACCTCTAATTATTTACATTGTTCTTATTTTTTACACTATAATTTGTGGATGTACACATATTTCGCCTAAACACAAAGCATACACACATTTTTTCTCTTAGACACAAAGCGTGCCTACATTTTTCTCTTAAACACAAAGCGTACCCTCTTGCCTCGTGAATATTTAGAATAAACAATAAAGAAAAGATACTATTCTTTTATTTAATCAGAGAATCTGAAGATTACTCATCAAAAATTGACCTTTCGAATTCAACACAAGTGCAGATATAAACAGATCGGAAATATAATTTTCTTGTCTTGATAGACAGGTTGAATTAATATTTGACATGAGTTAATTCTCTTATTTTATTTACAATTAACATGCAATACAAAAGTCTTGGCGAAAATGCTAACGTATGTTAGACTATATGTTACCAGCTTCTAAACCAATGAATTTTTTTATTCGAAAGAGCAAAGTCTGGACTACAAACTTTTTACTGGATTTGTTTTTCGGGACTGAATCTAGGAAGCAGGAGAAGCTAAAAACCAAGCATCTCTTTAAAAAAAGTTCTTGCAATATCATTTTCTTTTCGTTTTTTTTTTGCATTATGAGTAAACAATGAAAATGCACGTTTAATGATGATTTTTGTAGCATAAAGAATATTCTTTCCGATGGTGTATTCGAAGTTAAACTTACTTTTAATTTCTTTACAAAAATATAGCTCTTTCTGGATGACACTGTATAATTTGTTTTTTCTTATAATCCGACCGCTTTGTAATAATAAAAGGAGTTGTCTGAATGCTTCTTTTTTTGCTAAGTTTCTAGTGTCTGATGCATTTCAAGAAAATAACATAGAAAGATTTCAGTTTACACATAGTATCTGGGCATTGCGGTTGATCTCCTTGTCAATGGATAGTTCTTGCAAAGGACTTTATTTTACAAAAATTTCAATTTTCTATTTTTTTAATTAAAGAGTCTACAATTAATCCTAAAATAAATTACTAAAATTAATATCGATAAAACTTTCGATGCGCCACAAATTGATGGATTTTTTTGTAGAATTCGATCCATTCAGCTCAAGATAATTGAGAATTATAAACTTTTCAAGTTGCAAGAATTTGTTAAGAAGTGTTGAGCTTTTAGCTTCTCTTGCTTCGCAAATTCGTTCCGAAGATATAAGTCTAAGACAAAATTTGTAGTTCAGACATTGCTCTTTCCATTAAAAAAAAAACTTCATTAGTCTAGAAGTTGACAAATTTGATCTAACATAGTTTTACATTTTTTTGCAAGACTTTTGTATCGTATGTTCATTAATGATCAAAAAGTTAATCACATTTTCTATTTCGATGAAATACTTCTTCATACAGTAATTTAAAAACAAATGACTCAACAATACAAATAAATCTTTTCTTAGAAAAAAAGATTATTTGGGCGTTGAGTCATTTGGCTCAAATTTATTGTTTCAAGACATATTGTGTTGATATACGATTCGTCACCAATTTTTTGTATATTAATTAATTGTTAATTATAAATAGACTAAAAGAAGAGAATTTACTGACATCGGCTAGTAGATATGATTGTCATCAGTGATGAAATCATATTTAGAAGAGAAAAGAAATATGGAAAAATTGGCAATTAATCGCGACCAATCGGTAAGCTTCCAACAAACTTCAATAATAACTATTATTATATAAAACTAAATATATTTTTTTATTTTATTTAGATAATGTGATCATCTTAATTAACATAAGTATTATTTTAAGACAATAACCTTTTTTTGTATTATTTAGTGGAACTGGAGAAAAAGAACTCATCTCTTTTCTCATTCATGAGAAACGTATATGAGCACAATTGTGGTATACAAGTCAAAATACTACGATCAGATTGGATCATCGGAAATATCATTTGAATAGTCGGAATTTTGTCAAAAACTCGGCATGACTCACCATTTTGGGCAATTAATTGTCTTAATAAATCGCATAAAAATCTTCGATTGTTGCAAAATTTTGATGACAAGAGTATATTTCAGAAAACTAAGGAATTGATTTTAATGTGTTACGAAGCACAGCATTCATGCGAACGCATCAAAAGCTGTCATTGTGTGTCCTGATAACTTCGAGAATGAAACTATTCATTTTCCGAAGTTAGTGTTTTCTTCAGTTTTCAAATAATAAGAAACTTCATCAGAATTAAAGGACGATGGTGTAAGCTCTATAAATCGACCATAGCAACAGTTAGCGACCTGTAATTTTGAGAGACACAATGAAAATATCTCAGGATATCTTTTTGCCTCGTTCTATATAAGGCAAAATTATTAAAAAACCCATAATCTTCTCAAAATCTTCAAAAACATGCATCCCATCTCACAAAAACCGGAACAGTTTTAGCGGTAAACCGCGGTTCACCATTAAAAAGAACCGGTTAACCGGTAAGGAGCCAGTAAAGCGAGAAAAACCGCCGGTTTACCGCGATAAACCGGAAAAAGTAGCGGTTCACCGCGGTTAACCGCCGGTTTTTGCCCGGTTTTCATCAGATGGGATGAACACGAGGTTTCATTTCAAGGAAGTTTCGATAAAAAGACATGAAATTTGTCAAAAACCAACAAAAGTCCATATAATTTAATCAAATATATATAGGATGCTATTTTTGAACAAGTAAGATATGACAAGATAATCACCTGAATCATACTTTGAACTATACATCTGGTCAAGTCCTTCATCTCTGAAACACATATCAAAATTAAATTTGACTCGCAATGAAAGACCATTTTGCTTTCATATCTTCAACGTTCAGCGAATGTTTAGGGTTGTAGAATCATTTAGTCTCATACATTATCGAGTAAAAATATCTCGGAATTTTCCGTATTGTGACTGCTGTAAGCGGCAGGTTGCTAATGGTTTCGTTCTTTGATTGTTGGAAATGCATATCCATGAAATTCTGTTTTCAATCTCGATTAGTAAATCAGACTCGATCATTTCATTACGTACGATTAACTTTAGATAGCAGCCTACTATAAGTGAGTACACTCGAGTCAGTACACTTTTTTTCACAATGTAGTCTCATCCCTTCTCAAAATTCTTTCGATTATTTTCTTCATTGTTTTGATCTCTCGCCAATGAGCGAAAACAACAGGAAACCGTATAGCATTTGACTAGATATTATAACGGCAGTTTGCGGCATAAAAAGAACTTTGTCAGACATTGACTATTATTGTGCTGTCGACATTACTTCAAGATGTTCATTCATTTACTTTGATCTTTACACCATTCATTAGTTGACGACGGCATCGATCTCTCTGATTTTTTCTTTTAGTAAACATAAATATTAGCAAAGAGCAAAAGTCTCAACAAATTTCGATACAGGTTTTTTTATTTTAAAAATTCATGTCAATCTGATACTTATGAACACATGATATCAGCTAAGGTTAAAGTATGTAGAATGTGGACATGAATGTCCGTGTGGTAGTGGTGCGGGTGTGCGCGTCAATGTAGATGTGGATGCTTACGGATAATTTACATTCCATAGTCTCACACACACCCGCACTCACACAAGTCTAAGCGAGGACAGCTGAATAAGATATTGACGAAATACTAAAACCAATATGTAATCGGAACCACTCAAAGTCTATAAAAACCAAAACTGATATCACTACTATCAACTGTTCATATTGGGCTGACACCTATCATTTTGACTTTCTTGTGTTCAACAACAAATCTGGCATAATCGTAGGTTGCAGCATGTTCAAAGGCAGTGCAGCGCTCTGTAAACCATGAATCGGTTGGAATCATCTCTATAATTTATGAAAACATCATTTCGAACAAAGTTCAAACAAAATTAAAACTAACTGAAATTTCCCGATAGACCATATTTGCCAATTGATGTCTCTCTCTGTCGATCAAAACCGCGTCTTAATCGATATAATATATGTCGCACGATCAGACCAACATAGGAGACAAGAATGATTGGCGATGCGCCTAGAACAGGTTTTTCAAAATATTCTTGAATTAAAATGTACCGCTGATAACGCCAGAAATACTTGTTATTATTTTCAACTCTATTCACTGTTGTACTAAATACAGATATGAATGTCTCTTTGATTGTCATCATTCGTCGATTCGGTCTACGTACGTGAATAAGGCAATAAGAAGATTGAGAAGAAGAATATTGATGAATAGCAAGTGAAATGCAAGTAATACATGAGTTGTAGTTGCTGCAATGGTTAGATCAGAACTAGTATTGTTAGCAATCATCTCTATAAAAAAAGACCACATCAATTTTCATTAGGTTTCAATCATCTTACCGTCAAGTGCTTTTTTTTCGTCATTGGCATCGGAATATAGGAACCAATAAGGCGCATAAAAAATATTGGTAAAAATGCTTCGACTAGTGAATTGTATATCTTGCTTTGTCATGACTCGAGATACTACACCATAAGCTGCGATGCAGATAAATGCAACGTACACAAAGCTGGTCAAGTCACGAAGCTACGTAAAAAATTAAATTGTTTTTTTTCACGGCTTTGATACTTTTCAGAAAATATGGCTTAATAATGCGCACATTAATGTGTAGCTTTTCGCGGTACCAAGGCTCATGATAATATTCACGAAAATATACTCAAGAAATAATCAATTTTCTCTATGATTGTATGGTTAGAGAAACATTCAAATTTCAGTTTTCTGCTTGTAAGAAAAAGAACCTGTCAATTTGTCTGATTCAGGAAGAAGAAAATGAGTGAAGAAAACGGAATCTGTGTGTCTTCAGTTTATTCAACTATATACTATATATTACGATAAGTGATTTTAAAACGTTATTCATATCCGTATTTGATATGAGGGTATGGCCAGCTAACTCTGCTACCGGAGTGAAATTCCGTAACGTTTTTCGCTTATTTTGTTTTCTCGATAAATATCAGGCAGTAGCACGTGAAGAGTTGCGAGACGTCTTAAATTAAAGAGAAAAGTCTTGTACATATTTTAAGATATTTTTCGCTTTTGGAACATTTGTCGTTTCCAAGATGTAACAAAAGAATTGAACACCACTTTTGAAAAAGTAATAATTTTCAGAATTGAAAAGTAGCTATCAGTTTTTTAATTATATCTTGGAAACGACAAACGTTCCAAAAGCGAAAAATATCTTAGAATATGTACAAGACTTTTCTCTTTAATTTAAGACATCTCGCAACTCTTTACGTGCTACTGCCTGATATTTATCGAGGAAACAAAATAAGCGAAAAACGTTACCGAATTTCACTCCGGTAGCAGAGTTAGCTGGCCATACCCATGAATGAAATTACATTCAGCTGAACAGCTCAGTGAAGGTAATGAATTACAAATTCAAATTAACACCTTCGATTTTTGATAGTCGATAATTGGAAACAAAGTCTTGATATAAGTAACAGATAAAAAGAGGGGTGGACCATTTCCCCACTTCATAGAGAAACCGTTCCACTTCTAGGAGAAATGGTTTAACCTCAAAAAGTTAAGCAGAAATTCTTCTTTCAACATCGAATTCCCCTCCAATACAAATCAATACTTCACTATATACCATAAGAAACGGTTACTTTTTAAGAGGAACTCCTTCATCCATATCTCCAGTTATAAGGAGAAATGGAAATAAAGTGTAGAGAAATGGACAATTAATTTTGATCCATTTCTCTATTTATAAAGAGAAATGGAATTTATTCAAAGAGAAATGGACTATTTTATTTTCTCTCTTATATAGGATTTTCTAGCAGATATGGATCTTTTCCAGCAGAAATGGTTCAAATAGTAGGAGAAATGGTTCATCCATTTCTCTATGTATAAAGAGAAATGGTTCATCCATTTCTCTATGTATAAAGAGAAATGGATTTATTCAAAGAGAAATCGATTATTTTATTTTCTCTCTTATATAGGATTTTCTAGCAGATATGGATTTTTTCCAGCAGAAATGGTTAAAATAGTAAGAGAAATGGTTGATCAATTTCTCTATGTATAAAGAGAAATGGATTTATTCAAAGAGAAATGGATTATTTTATTTTCTCTCTTATATAGGATTTTCAAGCAGATATGGATTTTTCCCAACAGAAACGGTTAAAATTGCAGGAGAAATGCTTCATCGATTTCCCTATGTATAAACAGAAATGGATTTATTTAAAGAGAAATCGATTATTTTATTTTCTCTCTTATACAGGATTTTCTAGCAGAAATGGTTAAAATAGTAAGAGAAATGGTTGATCAATTTCTCTATGTATAAAGAGAAATGGATTTATTCAAAGAGAAATGGA
>CAJNOP010000015.1:760847-854020 GCA_905250075.1 Rotaria sp. Silwood1
CAGAAATGGTTAAAATAGTAAGAGAAATGCTTCATCGATTTCTCTATGTATAAAGAGAAATGGATTATTTTATTTTCTCTCTTATATAGGATTTTCTAGGAGATATGGATTTTTCCCAACAGAAACGGTTACAATTGCAGGAGAAATGCTTCATCCATTTCTCTATGTATAAAGGGAAATGGATTTATTCAAAGAGAAATCGATTATTTTATTTTCTCTCTTATATAGGATTTTGAAGCAGATATGGGTTTTTCCCAACAGAAACGGTTAAAATTGCAGGATAAATGCTTCATCGATTTCTCTATGTATAAAGAGAAATGGATTTATTCAAAGAGAAATCGATTATTTTATTTTCTCTCTTATATAGGATTTTCTAGCAGATATGGATTTTTCCCAACAGAAATGGTTAATATAGCTGGTGAAATGAGTTAGTGTTCGTCACGTTATTTTCCATTTTAATATAAGTAATCTTTTTTTTTTGTGTGGTAAAGATTGAGTTAAGATTCCGCTAGTTCTAGTGCATTTTAATCAGAAAAATATTTTTTTTTCATCTGATGAAGATATCGATAGTTTTTCTTTAGTTTTCATTCCATCTTATTAAACACGATCATTTTCCTCATCGAGTAAAGATAGAGATAGTTTTGCTTTAATTTTATTTCATTCTAATGAAAATAATGGTTTGTTCACTTAGTAGAGATGGAGTTAGTTTTTCTTTTTTTTTCGTTCCATCTTAATGAAAACAGGCATTTTTCGCATCTAGTGTAGATAGAGGTAGTTTTCCTTTAATTTTATGTCGTTCTAATGAAATAATCATTTTTTTTCATCTAATAGAGATAGAGCTAGGTTTTCTTTATTTTTCCATATAATCGATTATATCTATATCTATATATATATTTTTTTCTTTCTTTCCTTTTCTCCTTGTTGAACCATTTCCCTCTGAAGGAAAAACCATTTCCCTCTAAGTTCAAGTATATGGACAATATGCTATAATAGATTATATATATTAGTATTTTTTGTTTCTTTCCATTTCTCCTTGTTATGCATGATTTTATGTGGGGTGAAGCATTTCTCCATAAACGGGAACAATTTCCCCAACGACTTCGTACTATTGTCCACTGCTGGATAAAAATTTTGAAAACTAACTTACAGTGACAGATTTTGTTGAAAAAACTCAATACTCATCTTTTACGATTTGCTTCATTTCAGTAATCTGATCTTTATGTCGAATATATACTCACCATATTTTTCACCATGAATATTTTAGGACCAAGAGTTTTTACTGCACTAATGAACTTCAGTGATAGTAAATACCACATCTCTAGATCCAATGCTAGAATTATTCTGATAAACAATGAAACGATGATACGGACTGTTGTTCATACAATTACCTGGCCGCTGTAAAATGGCCGGGTTTGTTGCCATTCACATACCAAAGAAAGATTCCAACATAGAATAGAGCGTAGGGAGCTGCACAAAGCAATAATGTAAGTCCCCAAGACTTGCACGAATGCAATTTACCTTCACGCATGTATGTTATACGATAAAATATTTTCTAAAAATAGCATATTTTACATAGTATATATAACATCGATTATCAGTTAATACCCTTCGCACATCTTCGATAAGCATAATTGAAATAGTGATAATAACGTAGATTTCTGTCCAATGAAATCTACGCTGAGTAATATTTGGTGAGTTGAATTGGAACAACATCATATAACTGAATACCAACAGTAGCCAAATATGGCTAGCCTGTGCTCAAAGAAGATCATGGAAAATACTGTTGAAGGTGTACAACAAAGCTTACAAAATCGTAGCACATCTTCACCATAGGACATTGATGAAAATGCTTGAATTTTTTAACATAGCATGTCCAGGTGCAAACATTAGATTGCGTATAACGCGTATAGTAGTTCACGCCTTCATATGACAAGTGAGAACTGCAAAAGAAACATGTGTACTCTTTATGAGATGAAAAAGAACAGAAACAATACCATATTTAAGTCACATGAAAACAGCTTTACAATAACTCTTTTTGAAATTTTTTTTGTCCAAAAAACAAAATTGACACTAGCTTTTACTTAGACTGGTACATTAACCGTGCACAATAATGTTGTTTTTTGTCTAAGGCAAATAAATCGGCCTTCGATTCAACTCATCTAATACCTAACATCAAATTCAATCAAAGTGACTTCCTACTACTCTTATAGCACAGTAAATTCGAGCCATTATGGAATATTTGAGAAATGTCTGTAAACTTAAGTGTTCACAAATGACAAGCGGATCGAATCAAATTCTAATCCATTGTTTAAGAAACTCTATAAAAATTGCAAAAATTTTTCTAGTCTAGCTTTCCTAGATGTTCTGATCACTAGTCTCGAGTTTTGGAAAGCCGAACTCAGTATATGTTATACGAGTTCAGAGATTCACTTTAAATTGAATTGTGTTTAGTAATTAGGAATTACTTGTTTCTCTACACTATGTTTGTTACTTGATATTTAAGTCTTGACTTCAAGTATTAACTATACTTTAAGTGAGGAAAAAAGTATTATGGAAGATGAAGATACAGTAAATGATGGTTTAAGATGTTATTATAGCTCAGCAAATATGGTTTTCTGATCATATTTTGTTTAGTAATTCGATTGTATACGATCAAGCGACAAAACCAATATCGTCTAATCAACATCAGCTGCGAGGAAAATGTGTTCCAAATGTTGTAGAACTTCTCTAATCTGCAGACAATATCATGAACGATTTTTCAAATGGAATATTTGTCAAGTTTTGATGTAATTGTGTATTGATTACCGAAATCTTCTGATATTAAAAATAAATCTTATTTTAAAGGATGTATACCTATTAAATGTTTCATTGGGCAATCGTGGTACAGATGATTGTGAGCTCATATTGTCTCTCTTGAACTGATAATATAAAGATACAAAATAAGTTTACAAAAGCATTCAATACAATTGATCATTACCGAATTAGTAACCGTCTCATCTTTCTTTTCATAATAGATTTCGTCTGTATCTTCTGCAAGACGATATGAAATGAGCCATGGAGCAAGCAAGCCACATGTCAAGAGTGATACTACCATTTTGATGATATCGACAAGTGAAAGACCCATTTCAACGAGTTTGTTGAACCATATACGATTGAGCACTTGACTGAAACAATCTGTATTGATGAAACGCGAACAACGCCATGCAATCGCTACCTAGAAATTCTCTTTATTTCAATATCAGAGTATTATTAGAAATCTTTTACCTGCATACATGTCATATTGCCAAATAAAGGTACTTGACGAATCATTAATTCACAAGCCTTACGCTCACTCTTTGAATAACAAGCATTAATGCAGTCGGTAGCATAAATTTCAAAGTCATCAGCCTGCTGCCTATACAGATGATACTTATCGCTAGCAGTTGTGTTGCTAGCATGATTGTTAAGAATAGCAGTACAACAGAGTGCTGCACAAATGCGAGGTCGAATATGAAGAATGAGAACTTTGGCCATACCAATACGGCCGTTAAATGCTGCCCAAAACAGAAGATCACGAAGCATAGTTTGTGTGCCTTCTTCAGCGAGCGTACCGTTCTTGATCTTGGTCTCTATGCTAGGGATTATTGGAAATAGCGGAGTTGCCTCAACAAAGATGTCAGTAAGTTCGATGTTAGTGAAGCTCGATTCATTTGAATTCAGCTGACAACGTGCCTGTTTGCACCAACATAGATTTCGCCTAAAAGAGTCTACAGCTGTTTCAATCTCCAATTTGATTTGATCTAATGGGGAACGCTGGCCGAAAAATGATGGCATAAAATCTCCTATCCATTTTGAATATAGAATATTCAACTGATTGATTGATCTCGGAAAAATATATTTGGATTCGTATTTGCCATTAGGATTCTAAAACACATCAACCATTTATAATGAAGTCTTAAATGCTATCAAATAATAGAAAATCGTTGCTAAACATGATTTTCGTCAATGTCATTCGTTACCTTTTTTATCCTTAAACAACTTCTATCTCAGTCTTTAGATAAACAGAACGAGCAAAAAAATATGATACATCCAAATGTCATCTTCAATTGGTTTGTTCAATATCCGAGTTATGGACTTTTCTTTAGACAAATATGATATATTATATAACTATACTCGACGTAATCAAGGGGCCATAAATGTCTTTTACTTAGAAAGATATATATGGAGAAATTCAGCTTGTTACAACTTTCATTATGTGAAGAAATAAAAAAAAGTATTGTGTGAGCGTCATAAAAAAGTCCATCATGTCATCTCAAACGCAGATGACATATCTTAGTAGTCGTGCACTAGGATTCTAGATTCATATTTTGATTTTGAAAAAAGTACTAGAACCAACGTGATGCAAAGTCTACTGCAGGCACGTACCCAGAAATTTTTTGAGGGCCCAAAGTCCTGGCGGAGGGGGGCACCATGGGAAAATTACAAAAATTTGCTGGAGAAAAAACGTATACCTGTACCCCCTACAGGCGTCTTCAGTCCTGAGAAGGGGGCCTGAACCCCATGCCCCTGCCTTCGGTAGGGGCCTGGTCTACTGATTTATTATTTCGAGCATGGGTTGAAAAAGCAAGGATCATGTAGTCGTCAAGGTAATGATATCTCCATCTACTACTGTCTGCCTGTTTTCTGACTTAGACTTTTTCATTGACTATATGTGAACTGGCTTCACGACGTTGTTCAAATGATGAAAAACTGTAATTTCGAACTTTACCATAACAAGTTTAGAGAGTTAAATACTTCGATTCTAGAAGCGAACAAATCGAAAAGTTCAATTGTAATAATTTAATTGCGTATTATTTTTCTGGTTGTATTCCCCTGTGAACGATTAATTTAAAATAAAGTATCCTTTTTGTGGTTGTTCAAAAGGATTATGCCAAATAGACTAATGTCCGCGTCAGAATTAAAGAGGGGTTAGTGTAAATTGAATAACTCAACAACGGCAACAGCTAGCGATCTGCGGTTTTCACCAATTGAATGAGGAAACCGGGGGACGTATTTTTTCACGATATTGTTTCGGACAATATTTTGTTGGATAATGTTATTTCTGGAAATCTTTTCTGAAAAGACGTAGAGATCGTATGCCAATACAATGAATTTTTATTTTTATATTCTCATTAGATAGAGGGACTTCAGATCTATAGTTCAAGATACAATGCAAATGGTTCTCTTATTATATTCTAACGTTGAGCAAATTGAATCATGTATTTACATGCGCAAATAATAGGGAATTTTACTGATTTTTTGCTAAGTTTTCGCACTTTTTATCATAATAGCTTGACATTTCGATGAAAATGTAATGAAAACTAAGAAAGCGCATTGTATCTTGAGCAATAGATCTGAAGTTTCTCTATCTAATGAGAATATCAAAATAAAAATTCATTGTATTGGCATACTATCTGTACATCTTCTCGGAAAATATTTCCAGAAATAAGAGTGCCCAACACAATTTTGTTCGAAACAATATCGTGAAAAAATACGTCCTCCGGTTTCCTCTTTCGATTGGTGAAAACCTCAGGTCGCTAACTGTTGCCGTTGTTCAGTTATTCAATTTACACTAACCCCTCTTTACTTCTGGCGCGAACATTAGAAACGTTCACTGTAGATGGATATCAAATAACTCATTTTAAGTTCCTTTGAACTCAAGTTTGAAAAAGACATTTTCTAAATTATCCAAACTTCGATACATTTCAAATACTCTCAATATGTGTAATGTTACGTTAATAAGTTACACTAAACTGAGTAGAACTACTTTGTTAAATTGTATTGTAGTTTTCATCTGATGGCAATTCAATTTATCAAACGTCATACTAGTAAACTGCATATCATTGACTTTCAGAATGCATGGAGGCTAGTTAGGTAGAAGTGTTTATCTTTATCGAACCGTGTTTAGAGCTCGAATCTCATCAAAGCTCTTTCTTTCAAACAATGATTTATAATGAAAAGCGTTTTTCTTACCAAGATTCGCTTTAAGATATTGTTAGTTTGATCAATCACCAAAAGTCTCAGCTGCGAAACTTTATTTATCAAGTACTGTCTCAAAATATTATATTCAGTTGCATAGTCTCTCTCCAATGCAAATTGTTTCGATTATTTTAAGACTAATTCTTGATTATACTGACTAGAATAGTAAAATCTTGTGAAAGTTAAAAGCCATCTAACATGATTATATGACACGGATCATATATGAGAAAGTTTTCTTCATAAACTATCCCTAGAATAGGACGGCCAGATAAATCTTTGATAATTTTCTCTATTAAAGCATAGAAAAACGTTGAACTATTTGTTTACTCATGAACGTTATGAGTTCATACATATTTTCTGTCGACAAAGTTTTGAACAGAAGACTAACCTGAGCATTTGACTTCGAAGCTTCTTTGTATAATAGAAATATCAAATCTAAACCTCGTTTGTTAAGTTCAACTTGATTTAGGTAGTTCATTATAGGTTCTTCATTCGAGTTTGCTGCCATGATATTATCGAGGACATTAGCATTTATTTGAATGGATTCACCGTTTCGAGTATTATCAATAGACCTGTCTGTTTCAAGAAAATCAAGTGTTAGCCGAGGATCGTAGTTAATTCGAAGGAAGAAATCGATAAAAGGTGGTCGATCATCGTCGATAGCTTGCTTGAACAATTTTGCCAAAAGTTCAGGTTTCTGAAAGGAAAATATAGTCATTTTTCTCTGTCACTCAAAGAAAACGTTACATTGACATATTGCAACTCTTCGAGTAAGTTTTTTGCCTGATCAAAACAATCCCATTTGATTGCCAGTTGAAGTAGATGTTCATTTTGAGAGTCTCTATTGTTCTCTTTTGATTTAAGCTTCGCTGGATTCTTCTTATCTTCGTCTGCTTGAGCAAAACTTGCTAATAAAAAAAAACAAACAATAACAAGATATTGGTATCAGCCATGATTGCAACATGATAATTACCCTTGAAAATGGCATGTAAGATGGTTTGCTTCAAATTGAGCTCACTATTGATACGAAATACAGTCAGGTACATACGCTTTTCTGGATCCATAATTTTCTCGATTTGATCTATTTGTTGCTGTCGTTCTTGTTCCGTTTTAGCGCGCATGCGAAAACGCTTGAGATTATGTTCAATTTCATGGCGTTCTGGTTTTCTGCAAAAACAAAATATCTCAACACTTTATTTTTTAAAATATCACGGCTTTTGATCAGCTGCAATCATGATTCAGTAGGTGTAAACATATCATTTCGAAATCATTTTATGGTTTTGAAAAGAATACTTAAATCTACAACATTTATTTCTAGAGTTTACCATGTTGATGACCCACTAGACAAAGCACAATCAGCTATTTAACTACCTCCGAGGCGAAATTTTACAAATCAAACTGATTTCCGTGCTAAAACGGTTACAACTGATGCTATCAACTTGCTGATCTACTATGTTAGTTGCACAGTATCTGAAAACAAAAAGCGAGGATTTGAAAGTTCGAACATTGCATTTGCTTAATTCATTATCCTACATAGCTTTAGTGTAAAAAAAATGTACTAAATGTATTTATTGATGATTATTTGATTCATCACAATAGACTATTTTGATCGTATTTAGATTCATCGTTGGCAGAATTGAAACTAAAGTAGTAATATAACTGTTTTCGAACAAGGTCGTCTATTGTATTGTTCAAACAGAAAATGCGAATACTAAAATGAAGAGCTATTCACTCAAAAAGTTTAGCAAATGAATATGAGAAAGAGACAGGTTTGCAAGAGCAAAATCGAACAGACATTGTATCGATTAAGTAGTGGTCTAAGCCATGATGTATGAAACTGCACTAGCAGAGCCATGGCCCTCATATTGTTTTCTTAAAAAACTGAATATCGATGATCGTAAGAAAAGATGAAATATCACTCATTAAAAAGACCGTGATCATCAGTACTGTAGCGAATCATGCGATCTACAAAAAATGCTTCTTTGACTCATAACACTATCTAATAATCATTCAGATCTTAATTTTGATTATAACGAAAGTTGCTAGCTTCATATTTGTTATGCAGTGATCGAATACTTCAAAACAGCAGTATTATATTTGATTAGACCCTCGTATTTTTTTTACAATATCCAAAGCAAAAGTATATTTTCTTTTGCGACAATATTGTCGGCTTACACTACAGGTATCAGTCTGTATATAAAATGTCATCAAGATATCGACACAGAATAATCATTGATTATAACTACAAGTATCTTATACCTGTTATTCTATGAGATTATTAGTCTTTATCGGAGGGCTAGTCTTCAGCTTCTGATTTTCGTTCTATATGTCATTGTTACATAACTGCTAATGAGAGAAAATATTCAATAATATGAGTGATATCTCAAAGAGGAAGCTGAATCAGATTTAACGAATTTCTCGAATATTCTTTGTTCTTTATATTGAATTTTCAAACTTTCAATACAATAATATATTCTAATAAATTTTGCTATGATGTTAACCGGAAGACTATGTCATAGTACTAACCTGGCTGGAGTATACTCATTGTTTGCTGTAAGTTCAATCAAACTAGCAATGACATCAGCCAGTTTTCCACTGCCCTATTCAGGCAAAGAAAGCAAGTGAACAGTATTTATGCATAAAACAATATATACTTGAACGAAAACAACTGGACGTTTATATTGAATGTCATTCAAAATTGCTAGACAAGGATTGATACCACCTTCAATCACAATAGTTACACTATAGCCTACACAGAAAATAGAATAAGATCAATAGATAATATCAACTTCGAACTTACACTTTTCAATCTCACAAGCATGTGTAACAAAATCAGAACGTTGCATTTCTTTTGGATAGTTGATAATTTTCATAAATTCTGCTTGTTGCTCTGATGACGAACTTTCTTCACGTTTATCCTGGCTACGATACTTGCCATCATCCAAAAGCAAAAAATGCGTATGATTCCTTTCCAGAGCATGAGTGTCTTTATCATCAAATCGAAAAGGAACTTTGGTATTGGTAAGAATCGTTTCACGACTATTTGTTCTAGAATACTTAAAAAAGAAAATTATATTTTCGATCAAATCATCATAACTTTATTACATACTTTTCTCTGTAGCTGTAACACCATTGTTCTCGCTTTTTCTGCTATATTTCCCCACCAGGCCATTCCGACTAAAGTCACATCTCGTTTCTTATATACTAATGCTCGAAGACGAGCAACTCCTTCGCCAATTAACTTTGCAGCACCGTTGTTCAGACCAGACGTAATAATCCACGTTCCTAAAGTAGACTTCAATTGATGAGCATGTACAACTGTATATACATACAAATTCTTTTACCTGAAGTGATGGCTGCTTCTGCCATACTATCCATAAATTCTTTTTCGATATCTTCACTCATTGTAAAATACTTGCGACCTCCATAAACACTGATAATTAATTTCGGTTGGCTACAAACACTTCGCATTAACTCGTAGAGTGTTTCAATATCTTTTTGAGTCTCGCACGAACATCGTAGGAACTAAATCAGTTAGTAAAGAGCATATGTGATCATGAGTGAGAAAGAATCTTGTATTTGCTCACTTTAGCAGATGGGGTGGACCGATAGATGATGGCCTTTAATGGTTCCGTATGGTTTTCAACTTTCCATTCTTCTTGTGTAGGTTTTTCTTCTAACTCAGGTCCATCAAAACTGTGTTGACGAACAAGACGTTGACATCCACATTTCTCATCTATTGTCGCTGATTGCGAATATCTACTGTAAACTTTGCATTGATGAGATTTAAGTCTTCCTTCTGCAAATAGTATTTCTATTGTTTGTCCCCATGTATCACTCTCTTTACAATGACCCATATAATGTCGTCTAAAAAAAAATAATGATGAAAACCAATTTAATAATGATGCAACTTCTTTTTCGCACTCAATCCTTTGACAATCAATGGTGCTGACAAATACATCGACTCCATAAGTGATGACAGTTAGACAACTTTCATTTGCAGTCAATCTCTACTGTATAATGACAAACTAGAAGAGTAGTTCAATGTCGCCTTCGGTGACGATGTTTATTGAACTATTTCACATACAACATACGCTTATATATAGAAGAAAGCAAGAGAAACAAATGAGTACAGGAAAGAACAATAAAAAGTAAAGAAGAACGAGAGACTACTGAGAGGTGACATCAATATCGGCACACACTGTACTCGCATTTCCTAAGACAACAACAATTCCAAAATAGAATCAAGCACATTTTAAAATCAACTCTTTCACTATTGCGTTGGATAGAAACTGGATGAAGATTTTCAAATAGATCTGTATTCGATCAGAGCTAGTTTTACACAAGTTATGTTTCTAGTAAAAGAAATTAGAATAAAAAGAGCAAAAACCTCAGATATCAACGAACATCGACGAAATATTAGGAGTTTGTTATTCTGATATATAGTAAATTTGTACATTTCTAAACCTTTTTCTTTATAATAGCTCAGCGACAGATTTCGTCTAAGTAAAGATAGTATTTTGATTACAATTGAAATCTATTCTCTTATAATGCTCAGATTTCCATCCGCAATCTGCGAAAGTGATTATTAGGCACACTAGAGAAAAAGAACACTGCATCGTTGCTACATCGAAAACCTCAATAGTCAAGGCTCTCCATGACAGATCTACTATGATATTCAATAGCGACGAATTCTATTTATCGGCAACGTCTCAAAATAAAAATATAGAATTCAATTTTTTATTAAATATTTTATCAAGAACTAATGCAAAATACAGTGGACGAATCATTTTACAGTTTAACTAGTGTTTTTAATACTATCCTCACAGGCAAAATACAGAGCCACTATCGCCGACTTATACTTTGAAAGGCTATTGTAAATCACATGTTGACTTTTGATCAGAGAACAGGATATCTGTAGGTTTGTAGAAGAAGGCATACTATAGAGCTGTGTTGCGTACCGTGAGATAAATTTGAATTGAAAAAACTATGGATTTTACATTTTATAGGGAAATTCTCCAACACCAAAATCTAAACCATATAGAATCAAGCCCGATCCTGATCCTATGATGTATATAATGCAAGATAGTTCGCAATGTCTACTTGAATAATCTGTGTCACTATTCTCCATATGCGAATTTTGGTGTGACTCATAAAAGCTCACATGGTGTAAAATGAGATGGAACTTCTGTACATCTGATTCAATGTGTAAAGGCGAAATTCAGTTAATAAAAGCAAAAGGTAATCAAACAAGATGTATAACTTGGGTTCCCAATGCTATTAAACGAAGTTTCGAATGACTGGAATAATGGAAGTTTATTGTTTCTTTTGTTAATACTGACTTTGTATCCATCATATGTGCAATAATGAAAATATGATGTGCTATTGGCAATCCTGTTTTTTGTAGTTTGGTGAAATATAATGATGACGTTCCTTCTAATGCTAAAGTTACTATATGTAATTTAGAATTCGAGAATGAAGTCATTTCGTTAGCAGCAAATACGAGTAACATACTAACATACAATAGTATCGTTTTAACCATAAGTTTCGAAAAGATCGGTTTTTTCACTTATTTTCGTATTATATAAGTACTTTTGTCGCCAAAATTTTAAAGCACTCAAAGATTCAACGAAGAAGGAGATATGATTGTTAAATATGGGAAGCGGTCTCCATTGACTCAGCAATCAACTTCGTATAAAAAATTATGAAGTTTAAGAGCAGTAATGTAATATCCAAAGAGGATTGCAGAGTGATTGTAAATCGAAAAACCGAAGAATGAAGTGAGATCAGCTAATTTGTTGATTGCAATGGATGTCTGACCGGATTATGAATAAGATAAGGAAAAAAAATCAGCATAGTGCCAAGCCTTTTGTTTGTGATACATTTAGAAAGTATACTACAAAAATGATGCGACTAGAGAAATCCATTAAATTTTGAAATATCATAAGGTCCATAGTATACCTTTTTTTCAGTTTATAGAAGAACGAATAGTGTATCTTTTGTAGGAAGGCTTCTATATGTATTGTATATGAAAAATTGTGATGATTCTTCGATTTTATGAATAAAGTTTTTTTTTTAATGTTTAACTCTTAGATTTTTATTTAATTCGTCGAAATTCAAATAGTTTTCTCGATACTTCTACGCCATTAAAAGATTCTATTACAAGTTCTCGAATTCGCTGCTGTGTTAGTTTTCTAAGAATAAAGTTTGTGTCTCGCATCACCCTTATTCTCGATGCAATGTAAGCGTTATATAGACCATTTAGTTTGACATTGTTTGTAGTAAGACAAGTCTCCGTATACGAACTACTCCAATCTAGACTATCAAATGTACATGGTGAGCATCATCAATCAGCACTTTCTTATAATTAATTTCTAGTAATTAAGTTGCTTCATTTTCAAGTTCCATCGTTTTTTGTTGTTTGTCACTATTGACTTTCAAGCTAAACTTTATCGTTGTTCTGAGTATGTAGACCTATAGATATACTTACATATCAAATGATACTGAAGTGAACGAGGTTTGTTGTGCGTGCTCTCAAACGATTTTGTTTCGTATTTATCGTTGACGAATTATCTGATTTTTTTTCAACTTACGTATGTGTATGTAAATTAATGAAACGCATGGTATTTTTGGTCAAGTAGACAGGTTTTTCTCATTAACTCACTCGTCCATGCGTTTCTTCTCTTCTTTCAATACTGTTTCTCTGTCTTTGCCTTCCTTTGCATTTTGTGCTGTTCCAATGAGAAAGTATACACTGATATTTACATATACGAACGCGTTACGCTTGACTCTCGAAATTTCTCTTTCATGAGTAAACAAAAAATTAGTGTTTTATATTATACATGAGAAATGCTAACAGGGTGTTATTTAACGTCACTTTTCTTAATTCCTGCCTTTCGCATTCTATAGATAAGAGATGTTCTCATTTTTTCTTTCTGTATTGAACTTGTACTAAACGTATATGTACACGTGTATTCAAACGTAACCAGAGTGTATTTAGTTATTTAAAATTAATATTATTAAAAATAAAATTCAAATAAAGTATTTAAAATGTCATATGACAATTATAACAAAATGAATGTAGCACATAATGATAGATTATGTGATGGAGCTAGTTTACTATAGGAAATCCAACATTTCCAACATCATAAAGAAAGAAGTGAAAAATAAACATTATTAAAACGTCATAACACAAATCATAGCTAATTTGAAGAGCAATAATTGTCTGATAATTTCGATGATGATAACAATATAAAAGATCAGCAAGTTATTTCTCACTGAGTTAAAAACAAAATGAAAGATAAAGATGATAGATACGCATCAAAAACCAAAAGAAATTCAAATTCACTAAATGAAAATAATAATAACAATAATTTGAATCGAACACAACTCAAGAGATCAGGACCAGCAGTGCACCAACCACCTCAATTATTATTATTAAAGAACAATAACAACACTTTCACTGAGATTATGCAAACTCTAACAAAAAAAAAACATAGATCTGTATGTATATACTTTGTAGAGAAGAAAGATACTCAAATATTAAGATGGATTAAAAATACAATATCTTTCAACGAACTGAAAAATCATTTATGTCCAAGATATAAATCAATTTATGCAATGGAGGAAATACTAGAAGTTGCAAATAAAGCTAACCGACATATACGTATCGATTTTTCAGATAAAAAGCAATATGATCAACTATTAAACAGTAGAAAAATTACAATTCATGAGAGGCTATATGATGCCGACGAATATCTTTTGGCTCGGAAATTATTGATATGTACAAAATATAAGCAATCAGAGCATGTAAAAAAGGTTTGTTCTTCTTCATTAGTTGAAATTTGTCGACGATATATGGAAAGGACAGAAATAATGCAGATGACCGTAAATCATGCCGAATCAAATATCACCACATCTAAGAAGACCATACTTCTACAGATTACAAATGCTCAATTATCTAAGAGTATAGAAGAAATTTTCTATTAAAAGTTCATAAACATCCAGATCTTTTGTCTGTAAATATACAAACTATTATTTCATCTAAATTTTAACAAAATGGTGAAAAAAGGAAATTTATTGAAAAATAAGTTAGCACACCAGCAACAAATTACGTTTGCTGGAAATAATTATAATGTATACTCTACTATGAGGAACAATGGAATTTCCTCCTTTATTGTTTCTTTTTTTGTTTTTATAATTATATTTCTTTTATTTGTTTTAAATTACTATACACATAGAGAGGGAAAAGTCCAGCACGCGCTGCATCTTTTGATATATTTACGTGAACATCAAATATAGTTTAAGAGATAATGAATATATTACAAAAAAAAGTGACATTGTTTTTATTCCAATATATATTCACATCTATTATCCATTTCAAAATAAAAGAAGCATGAGTATTTTTATTTTTTACAAAAAATACACCTTATCCACCTATTCAAGTATCAGTTTTAAAAAAAAAACTTCACTGGAAACTCTGTCAATGTTTGTCCGGAAAAAATGCAACGTGTTCTGAGCTTTCTCTCCCTGCGTATATTAATTTAAAAAATTAAAGAAATATAGTTATAAAAAGAAAAAAAAACAAAGAGGAGAAATTCAATTGGTCCCCATTGTACTTCGATAGTTGTTACTACCTTTTTATCGTCCATATATATGTAATCTATGATTTCAATGTGAAGTTAGATTGTGTAAATAAATAAATGCTGAGAAAAAAAAGCAAAATTATATTTTTTTCTTTTTTTCTTCCTTCTGATATCATCAGAATTGCCCAAAAGCTACCGATTGAATTGTGATTTAGAAGGCCGATAAAGTATAAGATTACATGGCGATTAAATGACAAGAGCTGACGATTTTTTCACAGCTTTCATAAAAGAATCGTAATTACTCTACAAATCTTTTAAATTAGTAAATAAATAAATTCAGTCAATTTGTCATCAAAAAATGATTAAAGGGTCCCTTAAGAGCTTCTCGAAAAATAGCGCCAGAGATCCCTGGTGATTTAAAGGATTTCTTAAGGAAATTAGTACGGAAATTATAACTATTGTAAGTTTTGATATACGACATCAATTATTGTTGTATTCTCATGAACTTTTCATAAAGAGCAAGAATGTATATTTCTTTTCCCCTCTATGTGAAGATAAAAATATAACAGTTTTTCAAGTATATTGATCAATAAAATTATAGTTAACTTTAATTCAAATAAAAGATATTAAATAATTTATATTGTAAAAACATACTTACTGATAAAATTGCTGTTGCAATTATCTCTAAAGAAAAAAAAAATATAATTTATCTTATAAAATACTAATTATTAATGAATCTGCTATTGCAATTCACTTAAATTAAAAAATTACAATCTATCTTATGAAATAGTTCAATTATTACTGATATTTATTTAAATAAAAATAATATAATATATTTTACTAAATAATACAATTTATTTCTTAATAATATATTTGCTATATTATCGTGTATTAAAACAGTTGCTCTAACAAAATAAGATGCATTGTAGACGGGCTCGAAAAACAAATGATCCTGCCTCTTTTCTTTTTGGTTAAAACTAACCAGACAGTAAATATTCAGTCGAAAGTTTCATCCAATATCATATCCATGAAATTACCAAAAGTATTTTTTGAAAGCGAAATCATCTAAATTTAATTTTTTTTGCTTTCAGAAATAAGAAACTTTAGGAATAGGTTTTTTTATGTAGATGATTCTTATGTCGCTGCTTTTGAAGTATTGCAATCAATTGCCTATATTTTGATAATCGTCAAAACTTACGTGTTTTCAATGACATGGGTTTCTTTCTGCATGATTGCATCTCATCAAGGACCTTTTCTCACTATATCTCTCTCGATTTTGTAACAAATCGGCAAGTTTCAATGAATACGATTGCGTTAAAATCAATCTAACAATATTTATTGAATTTCAGGAATCAGTTTTCAATGACTTTCATTTTTCATCTGACAAGAATACTTTAAAATTTTTTATCATATACAAAGAGATGAAAACCGACACCTTACGAGGGAACCTTTCCGGGTATCAAATCGCTTTTCAACTGAGGTGATGTTAATTTGATGAATGATAAAGAGTAATAGAAAAGTTCAGAATGGTTTGGTTCTTCGGTCCTTCATTAGCGAGATATCGAATTTTACTGAAGTTGTCAATAAAAAGTTATTATGATTCGGCTCAGGTCGAGTGGAAAATCGACTTTTGAGTTTCGATTGCAAACTTTACATAAACAAAATTCCTCATGAGATTAGTTGATTGTATAAGTGTTACCTTTTCTATTATTTTCTTTCTGGGGATGTGAGTATATGAACAAAGTTCGATTTTACACATGCGTGAATTTCGAATATTCAATATTTCATAATAGGAAATGCTGGAAACGTTACAACTTGCCCAATGGCCCAATCTCATGGAAAACGTTGTTCTGGCATAGTTGGAAGCTTAACCTTGAAAGTCGATTTTCCAGGTGACCACAGTGAGACCGCAAGTTTTTGTTGAAAAAACTAGTGAAATTTTAATATCTCTAAAACGAAGGTTTAGAAAATCGAACTATGCTACATTTTTCTGTTATTCATTAGTACTCATTCAATGAACATCATTTTGATCGAAAAGCTTTTTGACGTCTGAAGAAGTTTCCTCATTACTTTTCTTTCAAGCTTCAAGATAATTAAAACCCAGACAGAGAGAAAAGCTAGGTACCATTCTGTTTGTTTATATCTAAGACAGTCGTGAATATAGCTGACGATAAATAATGAATTAGAAAGAGCATCACGCTTTCAATCACTAGTAGTATTCATTAGAAACATGCTGATATCTGTTAATTGAGTTCTCATAGTAATGAATTTCCCAAAGGTTGGCTTTACAATTTCTTCACGACTTCGATCATGTGATCGGTTGAAAACGTGAATTTTCGAATTTTCTGTAGCAATAAAACGCTGATGTCAGTAAAATATGAGTGACTTCTATAGAAAAGTATTTAACGATCAATTATATAGATGATTATTCATGTTTTTTTTATGAAGATATCAATATTTTCGACAATTGACATTCTAGTAAGAGTATATTCTATTTTCAGTAGTCGAAGATAGTTACGTTTCCATCTTGAGATAAATTCAAATATTTCTTTCCTTGAAAATCATCTTAACAGTTGCCTATATCCTCACTCACTTTATGTTTCTATAAAAGTTGTGTAGATCTATTCTAAAGTGAGCTTTTTAACCCTCTACTCCTCGTTGGTGACTGGAATGACCATTTATAGCACAATTAATGATAAGAACTTGGTTTTATGGTAAACTTCAAGGGCTATCAATTGTTAAAAAGAATATTTCTTTTGCTTGCTCCGTCTTTGAAATATATGGTCCACAAAATCGATAACTTCCGAAAAAAAAAATGGAAACAATCCAATTTTTATAAATAAAATGTTCTCTACCTACAATCAACAGATATCTTTTGAAATTTCTTTATGATATAAATCGATGAAGAAGTCCACTAGTGTATTAGATATGTTTCGAAAGTTTCATTATAAGTCTTCGAATTACGAATACAAAGATTGATAATTGATCATGCGGCCACCATTGAGTAGAAGGAGGGTAATGAAGAACAAAATTAATATGTATATTATAAACCTTTACTCATGAGAAATTGTGAATAATTACGGTAAATTGATATTTGTATTCGCTCTACTATATGTACAAATGATTCATTCAGATGTACATATGTACCATGAGATTAAATACAATTTTCAAAAGATGCTGTAAGCAAGGGCATAATTACACATTTATTTGATTGAATGAAGCAATTACAAACATAAGTAGTATTATTTAGTGAACTTCCGGTTGTGGACGAACTATACAATGTAAATATTGGAATTTGTAGCAAAAAAGTTGAACAGACCGTATGCTTACAAGATATGTAATAAACCCATAAGTTACTAATGAATCAGTCACAAAACTTACAAGACTTATTCACATCTTGCTATACACAAAACAAATAGTTTCTTAATATTGTAGACTTTGAATGTGATGAATACTTTGTTTTATGAATATATTTATAATTTTTATTTCCACTGCTATTTTTCAAGCCTTAGTCGATATTATCAAAAATTAGTGAATATTATAATATCCTGTTCACAATACAAAAAAATATGAGATCTTCATCAAATATAACGATTAATCAAGATTCTAATAATAAATCAGTATAAAACATTAGACTAGCTGTTAAATCAAACCAAGAAGATATGTTTTTATTTACTCGTAAACTTATTTTAAAAAAATCCGTCATGAATAGACATCTGTCGAACATAATATATATAGGAGTGAGAATTTATCTATTTAAATTCACTTGATTTTTCTTTTTTAGTGCTATAGAATAAGCATCTCGTATCTTATCTATTGCTTTGTCTTTCAAAAGAACTAGTTCGTTCTTTTTTTCTTCGTGTTATTATTTGATATTCATGCGTATTTTTTGTCTCGTTTGTTATCTACCCTTTTCCCACCTGTACTAAATCATATATATATAAATATACGTAATAGTGTATCAAAGTTTTATTTTCTCGAGGTAGTCGAACAAGTTAACTTAACAATGTCAACAAATGATTCTGTTGTCTCATCAACATCATTTTTTCAATCAGATGGATGGTTTTTTTCTGTCTATCTTATTGCGACATATGAAATTGTTTTTTGGTTATGTAATAGTTTTTTAATTTATATTGAAATATTTGATATTCCATCAATCGATCAATATCGTATACAAAAACAAAAGAAAAAATTACGTTTTCAATCTGATATAGTTCATTTAATGATTCAACAAACTATTCATCATCAAATATCTTTATTTTTTCTTACACCAGTTCTTTATTATATTTTTAATTATTTTGGTCATGTTGATGTACAAGGGGTACGACCATCATGGTCGACTATTCTTTTTCAAATTGGTCTTTTTATTCTATCAGAAGATACAATTTTCTTTTGGACACATTATTTATTACATACACCATGGTTATATAAAAATATACATAAAAAACATCATGTTTATAAACAACCAACAGGTGTGACTGCTGTTTTAAGTGATCCAATTGAAAGTATAATAAATCAATTTGCTGTTTGGTTTATGCCTATACTATTGAAAGAAACACATATATTTACAATATGTCTTTGGGCAGCTATTCGAGTTTATCAAACAATTCTAGCACATTCCGGATATGATTTTCCATATATTAGTACACAATATTGGTTCCCAGATCTAATGCCAGGTGCTTTAGCACATGATTTTCATCATCAACATGGTAAATGGAGTTATGGATCATTTTTTTCTATTTGGGATCACATAATGGGTACACATAGACTTTCAACAAGTAAAAAACAAATTAATTAATCATATTGACCTTTATAAGTTATAAGAAAAGAATGTCTAATCTTGTATTATAATTCGTTTGAGAAGTTTCTAATTATTGAACATTTAAAAATGTCTTAGATATTCACACATACCATTATTAACACATAATCATATATTTTAATATTCATATATATACGTTTCTTCCTTCTCTCTAAAATTCTACTTTTTTTTAAAATGCATTACAAAGTAAAGAAAAATGTACATTCGAGTAAATAAATAAATATATGTACATACACATATACATAAATGTATATTACAGAAACACTGAAAACTGATGATTAAAGTATTTAATAGACCATTTCTATTACTAATTTTTTCTTTGCGTCATATTCTTCTTTCTTTATTTTTTTCTTACTATTCTTCAATACGACCAAAGAAAACAAAAACTTTTTCAACGGCAAAAACACTTTTTTTTCTCTTGTTGATAAGAAAAGAATCAAGTCTTAAGGTCGATATTAATACTTACATTACTTACTTAGCTACCAGTAATTTTTTCGTTTTCTCCTTCTCCACCTCCTCTTTGGCTTTCTTTGTCCTGTATATATTATAATCATATTTTAATTTTATTCGTATGTTGAGTCATATTAATCGATGATTCAGACAGAACAAGCATTCCTATTATTAAGTTTTTACTAAAAAAGGAAAAAGATGATGATGACTAATAGTCATGACAAAAGAAAAGAATCATCTATGGTATATTTTTTAGATATATAGTCAGTTAAAAAGTTTCATCTTTTATAATATTCTACCAACATGTCTTCATCATTTTCTGCTTATCGAAATCCAAATTCTAACCGATCGAATAGTGTCAATGACGATGGTTCAAAAGATCTTAAAAGTAATATACGTGAAAGTCGTTGGATTCAACCTGAACAATGGCAATCACCTGAAATTGAAGAAAAATTTCAAAAGGTAAAAAAAAAAAACAAAGATTCTAGTATATTTTATTACAATAAACGTTTCATTTTATTCATTTTAAAGGGTGTGATTGATTTTTCTGAAGTACTCGGTATGCTTCAACAACTTGGTATTAAAGTTCAAAAATTTGAATTAGATAAAATTCTTGAAAAACATGATAAGAATAAAGATGGTAAATTAACTAAAGAGGAATTTGAAGATGTAAGAAAATATAAGTTTTAATATATTATTGAATATGATATAAATCTTTCATGTAGCTCTATTTAAAATTACGTGCTGAAAAAGATCCAGGTAGTACATGGAATAAAAATGTTAAACCAACGGCCGGTGCTGTTGATCGATTCGTTACAAAAAAGGATGTATCCGATGATGTAAATGCAAATTCTTCTCCTGTTGAAAAACAACAAGACGCATCAGGTCCATATCATAGTGTATTAGTTGAAGAACGTGTATGGACAGCAAATTGGTTGAATCAGTATGTATTTATTATTAATATATGCATAAATATTTATAGAAATATTATGTTCATTTTTTTTTTATTAGACATCTAGCTGATGATCCTTATTTAAAGTTACGTACTAATCCAATTGATTCACAGGATGCACATGCACTTTATAAACGTTGTCAAGATGGTATTTTACTTTGGTATGTTAAAGTACAACTAAATGATGATTAAAAATTATTTTGTTTTGTCTTTTTTTCTTTCAAGTAAATTAATCAATATTGCCGTACCGAAAACAATAGATGAACGTGCAATTAATTTAAATTTTTCTAAACAAGATATATTTCGTCAAAGTGAAAATTTAGAACTTGGTAAAAAGATATTTTTTATTAAATCATATATTATTAATTCTATGTTTGTTTATTTGTTTTTTTTTCTAATTAGCTATTAATTCTGCTCGTGGTATTGGTTGTAAAGTAGTAAATATTCATCCAGAAAATATTTCAAAAGGTGTACCACATCTTGTCATGGGTCTTCTATGGCAAATAATTCGAGTAAGAAGAACATATTCGTTTTTTTTGAATTATTATCAGCAAGAAAAAGAACTTTCTTTTTTTTTCTGTTAATTAGATTCAATTAACAAGCGAAATCAATTTAAAACATTTTCCTGGTCTTGTTCTTCTATTGCGTGATGGTGAAACACCTGAAGATTTATTAAAATTATCACCAGAAGAATTATTACTTCGTTGGTTTAATTATCAACTTCAACGTTCACAATATAAAGGCAAACCAGTAACAAATTTTAGCGGTGATATCAAAGTATATAGTTGTTTTCTTTTGTTTTAAAAAATATATAAAATGTTTCATTTTCTTATGAAAATTTAGAATTCCGAAGCATATACTTATTTGCTTAACGTTATCGCACCGGGAAATACAAAACCACCACTAACACTTAATCCATTGAATGTAAGAAAGAAAGACGAATTAAAAAAGAAATAAATGTTACTGTTTTCATAATATAGGAAACTGATTTACGTCGTCGAGCTGAACTAATGTTACAAGAATCAGATAAGATAAAAGCACGAGCACATATTACACCTGACGATGTTGTTAAAGGAAATCCAAGACTTAATTTTGCGTATGTTGCCTTTCCTTTTTAAAGACGAAACATTTAAATTCAAAAGAATTCTTTTTTCGTTTTTAGTTTTGTAGCTAATTTATTTAATACATATCCAACATTAGATCTTCCGACTGAAAAAGTACCAGAACCAGGCATTGTCATAGAAGAAACTCGTGAAGAAAAGACTTATAGAAATTTCATAAATAGTCTGGGTATTGAACCACATGTTAATTATCTTTATTCAGATCTTTGTGATGGTTTAATCATACTTCAAGTAAGTTGTATAGATTTATTTATTGAATACGAAAAAAAACCATGACATCATTATTTAGCTTTATGATATTATTCGTCCAAATACAGTTGATTGGTCAAAAATCTATAAAACTTTTAATGCAATTAAAGAACGTTTCCAAAAATTAAGTAAGTATTTATTTTCCTAATGAAAAAGAATTTCTTTAATCTTTTATATGTATAGATAATTGTAATTATGCTGTTGATTATGCAAAAGAACCACTTAATTTCAAAATAACTGGTATTGGTGGTGCAGATATTCTTGAAGGTAATAAAACATTAACACTTGGTCTTGTTTGGCAAATAATGAGAGCATATACATTATCAATTTTACAAAAATTGGCAAAATCAACTAAGCCTATTGCTGACAAAGATATTATTAATTGGGCAAATGAAAAAGTAAAGTAGAGTTCTTTTTTTATAAACAATTTTCTTTAAATATTCATTTTTATTTTTAGTTAAAAAGTGCCAATAAAAAAACAGTTTTAACCAGTTTTCACGATCAAGCACTAAGTGATTCAATGCTTATTTGTGATTTAATTGATGCTATCAAACCAGGTTCTATTCAATATCATTTACTGAAAACAACTGAAACACCAGAAGTATAGATTTTCTTTTTTTCATCTTATATTCTTATTTTATTTATTAATTTAGGCTAAAATGGATAATGCTTTATATGCTATTTCAATGGCAAGAAAAATTGGTGCACGTATTTATGCATTACCAGATGATATTGTTGAAACAAAACAAAAGATGCTTTTAACAGTTTTTGCTTGTCTTATGGCAAGTGATATGCTTGCACCAAAAAATTAACTTTTTCTTTTTTGTATCTTAAACGAACTTGTTTGTGTGTGTGCTTGTGTATTTTATTTTCATTAATTCTAACTACGACATCCCTTATTATTTTGTTTTGGTTTTTGTATGTGTGTAGAGAAAAATACCTCATTCGATCCTATGAAACTTTTATTGACTAGGTACAAGCTAGCTTTTTATTTTTTATTTTTTAACTTCTTGAATTATTATCAGTATGAAAAGAAAATGTATAAGATAGAAAATTTGAGTAGATCATTGTCTTTTTTTTTGTATCTAATGGTACATAGGTTTTTTCATAGAAATGTAAATGAAATTGAACAGTGAGTAATAAATCACTGATTGATATCAGGAAAATAATTAATAATAAATGATTAAGCAACTTAAATACGTAATTTTGATAATAAGAATAAAAAAATGATTATTTTTGTCTGACTAGATCACCGAAAGTTTACCAATATGGGCAAAGTTCACAAAAAAAACTCTAGCCAAACTATTAGCGAAAGTTCAGTAGGTATCCACTAATTATTCGAGAAGAGTGCGATTTCTGTCGGACGACGTATAATATATATTTTCTTCTGTTAATAATAACTTTGAGTTGATGGACAAAATATCAGCGGGACATAAGAAAATTCGTTTAACTGACTTCTACTAATTTATTGGTGTTTCGTTTTTTTATATTATAACTTAACATAGGTTGATTTTTCATAGTTTGATGAAAATAAGAACACTTGATAAGTGAAATTGCATAAATGATTTGACATATTCATGGAATTTTGTATTATTTATTTGCATTTTATTTAAAAAGACTTATTTAAATGCAATGTTTTTTGTATTTTCAATCCTTAGTATATTTTAATGCATTGAAACATACTAGAAAAACTGATTTTCAAATTTTGACTTGAAAACTTGATTACAGACAAGTTTTAACGAGAATATTTTATTTTGCAAGTTTCATATCTTTTCATTGGCTTCTATTCTGAACTACCGGATTACATGAGCGATGTAAAAGATACATTAGGATCATAGTTGCATCTTAGGGTAGGAATAACGACAAGATCTGAAACATTCACAAAAGGTTACTCTTGTTAAAACACCAGTTTTTCTGATGTTCCTGAGAGAGATCAAGACATTCATTTAAAAATGCAGTATCTTCGCAGTAATACACTAAGATTATAAACTCTATTCAGAATATTCATAATTCGTTTGGATCTACATGATGCACATAGTTCCGATTGAAAAGTAATTCATCAGTTTGGAGACTTTCTCGATAGTTTATAGCAATTATTTGATTTAACAACTGCATCTATTGAAAACAATTTCATGTCCTATGACTCGAATAACTACAAACGATAAACTTTTTTTTTTAATAGAAAAATAAAACTTGACTATGTTAAAGCAATAAGAATATTTATGAAATTTTATTTATAATATTTTCCATCGGATGAATAGACATAAGTCGGTAATGATTTTTTAGCTGGTACTTCATATACAACTCGGCGATTGGTTTTTATTGCTGGCATTCTTGATGTTAAAGCATAAACAGGTTCGGAATTAGTTTTTTTTTTAATCATATAATATTTTGGCGATGGTTCACGTCTTGGTAATACTTCTGTTGAAACAGTTCGATGTTTTAATAACTTCACATATTGTGTAGGTTGTTGTTCATCTTCATCATCAGAATCTATTACTAGTTCAGCTGGACGTTGTTGCATATAACATTTTCGTTGTTTTTTAGGTTTATCTTTTTCATAAATTGTTTCACGATCACCTGTTCGAGGATCAATAATAACTTTTTTAATAACTCTTGTTGGTTCATCATCAGCATAAACAATCTGAGTTTTTTTAGTTTGTAAAATATTTTTCTTTGATGGACGTGAAACTAAATGACCAGAAGATGTTTCATAAAAAATTGGTAAAGATTCACGAGGACGAGATCTTAATCGTCGATGTTCAACAGGTAATGGAGAAGGTGTACGACTATTTCGTATTACTTTTATTATTTTATCATCTTCATCAAGTATAAATTGATTACCATTTATTTTTTTTCGCATTCGTTTTGTAGGCTAAATCATAAACAAATATATAATTTTCAATAATTAAATTCAACGTACACACACATCACTTATTCGACTTCGATAATCTAAATCATCTTCATCATTTGAAATATATTTAATACGTTGTTCTTTACGTGGTTTTATTTGAACTAATCGAGCATATATTTGTGAATCATTATCATCATCGCCATCATCATCATTAGGATCTTCATCATAATAATACTGTCTTGATTTTTTTGGTTTTCGATTTCGTATAAGAACATATTCTGTATTTCGATCACTCATATTAAATAAAATTGAAAATAATGAATACAAACTCTATGTTGATGCATATACAAATCAACAGGTGGTAGTTAATTGAGTTTCTATGCAACATACTAACCATAGTGTGTAGCCCATAAGATGTTTCAAGACAAAAAAAATATGGAAGTATTTTTTTCTATTTATGCCTTATGTTAATAGAAATGTCAAGGTTTCAATTAATGATGTTTTTTTTTCACAAGCTATTGTTTAATTAGTTTAATGTCACTCAATTTGAGTTCTAATATAATCTTATGTCAATAATATCTTGAATGATATGAACGTGAGTGTAATAGAAATTGAAAGCTATCAGATAATGTAAAACGTGAACAAAGTAATCGATCAGTAAAGTAAATGACATAGTGAGTAAGTGATGAGTTCGATTTGCTAAGAAATTTAAGGATCAAAAAATAAAATTTATTAACAGTCAATTGAATCAAAGAGTAAGTATAGAAATTTAAATGCGTTATAGTATGATTCATTTTTTTCTTTCTTCCTTTCTTTGTTTCCTTGTACCATGTAGTAGAGATGCTTTGTACAAAATGCATGTAGGTATTTGGCTTTTATTCTTTTCTTCAGTTTCAACTTTATATGGAGCAGTGAGTCCTTACAGAACTGGGTCCGGGTCTAATCGACAGAAACGTGGACCTGCAGCTCTCTATAGATAAGTATCGATCAACATTAAAAATTATTATTCAAGATTTTTAAAACCGATATGATTAATTATTTTGAATGGTTGACAGTCAAATGCAGAAAATTCAACACAAGGTACTTCAATGTCCTCTTTAACTCAATATGGAATAGCTGGTTGTTTTTTTCAAGATGCGTAAAGCTGATGGATATTTGTTTGAGCATTGGAAACTATCGTTTGTTTTTATTTTGACAGCTATGCATATGCTTAGACAATGAACTAAAACGAGAAGATAATTTATAAAAAAAAAAGTAAATTTTCACATTGATTGCATAGAACATATTCTTGCTTGAACTCGTGTACATAAATACAAGACTATTTCGTACACCTAAAGGTTACGATATTATTGTTGGTTTGACGAATTTTGTTTATCAGTTAACTGTTTAATATGTTTTTTTTTCGTTACTATAATGTTTTTTTTCAACCACCCTAGTATATTCGATATCTTAACTAAATATGCTCTGATCTGACTCAAATTATTATCAATATTAAGGGACTCAATACTGTTTCAAAGATGTAACTGTTGATCCATCTGATACTTTCAGTGCGTATTTACTTTATAGTTAGCATACATATGGAAATGTTAGCTCATTTGTGTGTGCTTTAGTTAATAAGAATTAGAGAAATGAATTAGCGTACTTTCATCATAGAACATATGGTTCTAATATCCTAAAATCAATTTTCGTAAAAGATGTATATATCTTGCATACACATTTTACAGATCGAAACAGCAAAAAGAGGTAATTGTGTACTAATGTGGTTGAAAAGATGATGATATGTAAAGTGAAACAAACAGCTGTCACAGCTATATATTATGTTTTGAACATTTTTTTAACAACAATTACTTTCACGGATTCAATGATTTCTTCCACTTTCCTAGGTTTTATTGATTCTAGTCTGATTCATAGAAATATCACTAAAAATAGATCATAAGATGAACAGTTCGCGAATTTTTTTCTTCGAATTCTTATTAACTATGTTTGTTGAAAGTATCAAATGAAGCAAAACTTGTATCTTTGAGCAAGACCGCACCTTGTTTTTTTCAAAAATCAATGGGTATGTCAAGCAGATTTATATCTTCGATAAAAAACATTGATTTATCTTCAAACTCTGGAATCTTAATCAATATTGAGTGCCTCACCATTGATAAAAATTTGAGCCGGATTAGAGCATGTTTAGTTAAGATATCGAATATACTAGGGTGTTTAATCGCTCATTAAGATCTATCGTTTGAGCATATACTCAATCAAAAAGCGATTGTACAATTGGGAATGTTCCCTCACGAGAGTAAATCTGTGATTAGCGCCTATATGAACGAAAGCTCATGGCACCAATATATTTTAACGCTGGTAATCAGAAGAGTCTAGAAATGCAATCGGCGCTTGCAAAAAGTGAATGTTTATGAGATTTATGTTACGGTGAATAACGAAGGTGTGAAGCAACATCGATTTCTTCATCTCTATGTAGAAACAAAAATACTTTAACTTTCGTCTATTCAATGCAGCCAGCGGAGGTCATGAAAACATATGAGTAAAGTTTGTGAATATGGAGATTCTTCTAATTTTACCCACGGAAAACAGTCCGTAAAGTGACGAACGATAGCATTTGTGGTTGTAAAAACCGATGTTGAGGTGATTAATATTAATGAAAGATGGTTAAGTCAAGACCAGAGTTGCCTTTGTTCATGACTATTGAAAAAATAGAATCATTTTAGCTTTCCGTATTCAACAGTGAGCATGCTCGTAATAGCTAGAACTTTCTATGGGTGATGATAAAAGCGAAAGCTGCTGTTTCGAGTTGTAAAATTGCTAGATGCTGGAGAAATGAAGAAGCACTTCATTGTTTATAGTTAAAGAAACTTAAAATTTGACTTTCCTTTTTTTCAACTCTAATAACACGAACAGTTACAAGTGGCGATTAAAAGTTCTATCCCAAATGTTGATAAGCTATATGTTAATGGAAGCTGCTTAAATCACGAAAAATATGTAGTATCTACAAATGACAAATGGACTGTAAATTGTTTTCTTTTGACAAAACATGTAAATATAGAGATTATGGTTAAAACACTGTTATGCAGATTTATATGAGTCAATTGCAACTTCACTATACCGTTGATAAAAAAAAACAAAAGTCAGTTGATAGAAAATCTGGATAGTGCATTTTGTTCGCCATCCTTTACTGAGTATTTGGTAAAATTTTCCCAACTACCCGAGCTAAGGCAACCGAAATATTTAAGCAGGAAGTTCGAATTTTCGTCCCTAAGCATTTATTTGAGAAAGTCTCTAGCATTTATCCCAAAGAAGACTTATTACATACCGATCGATAGATCTCGTCGAGCTCTATCTAGGTAGGTGATGTTTGATCCATTTTAACTTCACTTGAATCTCTAGAAACCCTATTTCCGCCACCAAAACCGTATGAAAAACGGTTTTCGACGAAACAAACAAGTGAAAACGTATTTTAGTGTATTTATCACTCATTTTTTTGTCTATCGGATTCACCAGTATCATTTAAAGCTCTCTACTTCGCATTCCAGTCCCATTTACACGTTGAAAAATCAATGAATATTTTTTTCTACTTCTGTTCTCGTTTAATATCGATTAACACACTTTCACGAAAAGTACACCTATATAATAATTCAGAAGATAATAACAGTTAGTAGCACTTTAGAAAGACATTCAATTCTAAACAAGACGCATTTAAGTAAGAAATTTTTTTTTATCACTTCAGAGCAGAAAGACAGTTTTTTTCATTGGGACTTTTCTTATGGTTTTTAGCTACTTTTGTGAGGACTTTAATGTGCCTAGTTTTACTCTCCACTTCAAGTCGAGTCTAGCGGTGTATAATAAATGTATATTTGAGTGATCAAAGCTCGAAAAAATATCGAAAAAATGTTACTCTACATTTTTCTTAAAAAAATGTTACTCTACATTTTCTAGTATCATGTAAAGTTTTGCTAGAAGGAGGGGTCGTATAACGCTGAAAATTTTATCTGTAATACCAAAACAAATATCATTCATTGAGAAAAAGTTTCAGCGAAGTCGCGTTAGTATTTGTCGAGTTATGACCGAAAGAAGTTTGAAAATGTTACTCTACACGATGAGTGTAAACGGAATTTTTCAAAAAGTAGTTTCCTGTTTCTCAAAAACGAGAAGAAAAAGTTACCAATTTTTTTTGTTCGTTTTGTAGCAAAAATTAAGGTCTTTCTTTTTAGATATGGACTGAGTCTTTTTTTTATCGTACACCGATCGCTACTTACCGTTTTGTGTTACTCTACAAAAAATCAAGAAAATGACTGTAATATAGTTTTGAAGACAAATGAGTAGGAAAAAGAGAGAAAATGTAGAAATGAAATATATGCTTCGATAATTCCTCACGTGCTCTACAAAATGGCTTATTTACATTTTTCTTTCTTTCCTTTCTTTTCCCAAAAATTCTATTTTCCCTGGAACAACTAATTGAAAAAATGTGTTTTTTTTGCCTTAAGATACGTTTAGCTCAAGGAAGCAATCAGCCACTAACCTGAAATTTTCTGTGGTAGTAAGACGAAGTGAAAGGAGTAAAATAAAATAAAAAAATTTGAAATTTGGTTTACAACAGCCAGAGTTATAATGAAAATACACTAAAAAAGCAAAGGTATAATAACGTTGCAATTCACTCATATACAGGAATAGTACGATAGTAGTCCCTTGTACTACAAATAACAAAATATCAACTGCTAATTGGAAATATCGATATGCGACTTGAATTCTTTTAGTATATTCTTGAATAATATTTGCTGATAGATCATTGTAGATCTTGTTGACTGTATTCTCTAGTCCAAGTTGTGTTTGTGAATTGTTCTTTTTGATCAAATCATATCAGGGCTGCGCATTGTACCCCATGCAGAGTTTTTTAGATTATCCCAAAATCATCTTTTAGTTAAAAATCAATGATTTTTTCTATTTGAGCTAATGGATATTCATTCTTTAAAGGTATAGACAAAAATGAAATTCAAGAGGCAGAATTCACAAGAATTATACACATTGTATGATAGTGATCAAAGCAAAGTACCAACGTTTATTCAATCTTCTATTCAAATGTATTAGTAGAAGGCGTATTCAGTCACAGAAAGCAGACGTCCACACCAATTCATGATTCTATTAAACAGAAAAATTCAATACGATGATTATTTATACATTTGTGTACTGTCATTATGAAATGATTAAACGTATGAGAAGCATTCAAAAATATAATCATGAAAAAATAGATTTGTACAAGTCGATTGAACGACTCACATTCGTTTTTATAAAACACTTCTTTCTTGCTTTCTAAACAGATAGAAAAATGATAATAAGGTTCGTTTGACTAGCAAATACATTTTTATCAGTCATATTTCCAATTGTATACTCTCAATATGTAAAATAATAATTGAATTCAAAGTCACACAGTGAACTATAGCATGTAATCGATGGAATATACAATAGAGAACGTCATAGGACGCGTTTTCTAAGTCATGTTTTTGATTGTAACTCAATGAATTTCTGGTCTTGTAGTGAAAGTCGTCATGATTTTTCATTATTATCAAGAATAATATTTCGACGAGTACATGCTATGGGAGCGACTAGTGCTGCAGTGGAAAGATTATTCAGTCCAACTGGTTTGTCTTTAGTTAAAGACGAATACATTCATTACCAAGTCTAAATTAATAACATATTATTGTATTGTTCATGCGAGAAATCCGAGAAAACTTATCATTTTCCATTATTTAACTTGTTTATATTGATTACGTTTTGAATTTTGTATATTTATGTTTATTTTATTGTTTTTTTTTGTACATCGTATGTATGTCAAATATATTTTTTATTGTTCATTTTATTTCTGCTGTTTAATATATGATAAAGTTGATAAAAATGAATATATAGTAAATGTTTTTTTTTGTATAAATAGTACGTCTATGATATTTAACATCGTACCTCATATATAGACAATTTTTTTTTCTTGTCAAAGAACAATGAAAAGCTCGTCATGCGAGTGAAACATATGAAGATCCTTGGTCGTGCCAGGACGAACTTTTTGATACTCTATCCTGTGCTTTGAAAAACAGGATGACATGATTGATAATGTTCTTCACAAGTCAGAGCAGAACACGGAAAATCACTCTATGACATTCTCTGGTATTCGAAGACCAATTAATAATTATACTATTCAACAGTGTATTTACAAAAAAAATCAATCGATTTATCAATACTTCATGTTTTCGTGTGATATTTTATTTGTATAATTAGTTCCTACTCTAATACTATTCATATATGTATCTGTCAAAAAAAGAAAGAACAAATGCATAACCATGAATTGTTGATAATATGGTGTCAGCAATAGCCAAGACAAAAATAACTTTATATACTTGTTTCGTTTCAAGAAAAAAAAATATCTGATGGCCTGGAATATTCGTACTCATAGAACATAATTTATGTTGTATTTATTTCTCGTCAATTAGTGTCGGCTGCTTATCAACGCTATTTGTCATATATTGAACAATAACATAGTTTAAAAATGTTTCTTTTTTTTCTCATAAGATGCAAAATTGTCAAATGCTTTTCTATGATTATTGCTATCATGTTTATCTTTCAAACAAGACATTGCACAAGTGAACAACTAATAAATTGTTTGTCTCTTTATTTTCTTTGTTGCTAGTACGTGAATTCTCAAACGAAAACAACAGAAAAAAAAAATTTTGGACATAATTATATTAAGATGCTTTTTTTTTCTTCTTATCAATAATCGAACAACAGGTTAAATCCATTAATCAAGTACTTGAATATGTGTTGGTTATTTATGCAATGTTTTTCTTATCGATGTTTAAAAAAAATTAGAGACATTAACTACCAAAATCTGATCAACAGCACTTGATGAAAGAGTAAAAAAACGGACAGAGAGAGAGAGAGAGAGAGAAAGAATAAGCGAACGAATGGTACTGGATAGAGATGTTTGACTTTGAGTGTAACAAGAGAATGAAAGTTTTTTTTCTCCTTCTGTCTCTTTTCAATTGTTCTGAAAGAAAATTTGCGTTGCTACTACAACTACTTATTCTTCATTACATAAAGATACTCGCCACTATATATTCACTGTTACATTTTAACATCACTTATGTTACTATAGATATTTCGTCTATTTGATTGACGTTAATTAATTCATCAAATATGCCAATCAATTGTTCAACACTCATTCAACGTAAACCGAATATTCTTCACAAATCTTTACGAACTAATAGTGAAGGCAAACTTCAGAATGGTGAGAACAAAAAAAAAAAGCTTACTCAATCTAGTTTCTTTCATGTATAATCAGAAATTTATTTGTTGAAACCATATACTAAGAAATAAGATGATCATTGTCATCAGCATATTGAATGTAAGGTCACGAAAAATTACAATTTTTTTAACGTTGTATGTATATGAAATTTTTATGTAAATATTGTTAAGTGATAGGTTCTCGATTGTTCGCGATAATCTTTCACATTTCTATTCTTTTTTTTCATTTAAATTATGATTTTGGAAAAAGCAAAAAGAAAAAGAAACCAGGAAGAAAGATGAAACCTTTGTATAACGTATATATTACACCTACATTGATGCAATTCTATTGTTGTACAAACACATACACATATATTTATATATCGTTCGGTTTTCTTTTATATGAATTAACAGCTAGAGGATGTAATAAAACGAGAAACCAGCTAAAGGAAATAATAATTACTAACATTAATGGTAAATTATTATACTCGTTTTAATCATATGTTTGTGATAATTAATATTATTAAGTGCGCATGAACTCAAAAATTTTTTTCACGATTAAAATTATTAAATTAAAAAAAAACAAAAATCGTTTTCGACTATCATCTAAAATGTATAGCAAAGTTATTCAAAAAGATTCATTTTCAATTTTTTTCTACTATTCTAAGCACTAGAAAAAGTTCAAACAGTGATTCAAGTAGAGAAAATTATTTACAAAGATAAGGACTCCAGGAAACTAAAAGATTAGTTTTTCAATATCTGGAAAGCATAAATATAGTTTTGTTTGGACTACGTAGAAGAATAAAGTAAATCATTGTTTACAAAATGAAATATATTCGAATTCTCAGCAATGCTTTTTAGCTGAGATATAACCATCTTTTGGAAGTTCCTAAACTCGTTTTTTATTATTTCCGATAGACAAGCAATTTTTTGATCTTCAATCAAATTGCTGCATCTGAACCCAAAAAACGTCATAGCGAAATCGGAAACGTTGCATATTGTAGACAATTATTTATTCTATCCTTCTATCTAATCTGAACAAAACTATATTTACGCGTTAGAGGTATTGAAAAGTTAGTATTTTGGTTTTCGCAATTCTCTATCCTTAGGAGTCTTATAATAATTTTTATTTCCTCATATTCCTGTTGCAAACAATTTTTTTTCTATTCCAATTACTGTGTGAGCTCTTGCTAGCGCTTACGGCGGTAGAATAAAAACTGAAAATAAACCCTGTTTAATACTTTTTGTACCCACTATATGTATGATTACTTGGTTTGGATTTCAACATGTACTATTAAATAGAGTCTACTCTCTCTTAGCTGTTGCTGAAACTACAGCTGAATTACGTACAAATGAGAATCAAAAATCTCCTGGTTATTCTTCGTCGGCTAATAATATAACTAATAGTTCCAAAGGACCATCAAGTACTATTCGTCGAACGACTTTATTTACAAGAAATCGTATTCAACCAACTACTGAATATAATTGTGGAGCACATTTACCATCAATTCGAGATGCAGTTGGTCCTGTTGAACGACAAAATCATTTATATGATGGTCTACAATCTACTCCTCGTTCTAAAACACCTATAACAAATACTAGTCCAAAAAGTCATGGCCGTCCTGCATCTGCATCAATGTCATCTATATTTAATACACTTTCAAAACGATCAACAGAAAATTTTATGAATTCTAATGGTGAAATTGATGAATTAATATTACCATCCAGTCCTCAATCACGACGACCAAGTCATGAAAGTAATAAATATGGAATTGGTATTAATCAAGCAACAACTATAAAAGAAACAATTGCATCTCAAAAAGAGTCAATTGATAGTGCAGCTGATACTCGAAACTCAACAAGTCCATATGATAATAATCAACAACAACAACAACAACAAAATGGTTTAACATTATCAAATAGACTTCGATCAGCTGCACCAAACATACAAGTAGAAATTCCTTATGTCAGTGAAGCAGTCACAAAAGAACGAACGAGTACTGGTAAGTCAATGTTTTTACATTGTACACATATTTTTTTAAATACATTTATGTGGCCTTTTTGAGGTCAACTTTATCAACGGCGTACAAATAATAATATTAAAGCACCAATAAAACAAAAAATAGATAAATATCGTCGCCGTTCAGAGGAAGCAACACATACTACAAATGCATATCCATTAACAATTACGGCAAATGCTGGCTTATCTGCTACAACTCCAGCATTAGCTAATACTGTATCAACTCATTTAAAACCACCACCATCTCCAATACCGGTTCGTCGTGTTACGTCAGATGCTGAAATTCAAGCTCGTCTAGACGTTCTTCGTTTATCTACAAATTCAAATCTTGTTCCAATCGATCAACAACGACATCAACAAAGTTCTCATAATCGTCTTAAATCTCCATATTTATATGCTACACATCAACAATTAGCTACATCAGCAACTCCTCAAGCTCCACAATTAACTCTCCGTCGTAATCAAATAAGTTCTCATGGTACAAATTCTCAACATCGTCCATATAATGGTGTTAATTATCGTCGATTACAACAATCATCTGTAAAACAATCAACAAATAATAATCAAACAAATCTGTATTTAGCTTTTATAGCATCACGTCATTTATCAGTATTAGACGATGCACACATTGAATATGATATAGATCATCCAAAATTATTGCGTATATTTTCTTGGCTTAAAAATGTCGAAGAACATCGTCATCAACAATTAGATCATAATAAATTATTAGAGGAACAAAATGAGCGTATGTTACATCAAAAAGTGGATTTTTCATTATATTCTGAAATACAACATGCTGTTGATGATCTACCAGCAAATACAAGTGGAAAACCATGTGAAAAAATTGCAACTATGCAATTCGAAGACTAAATCATATGATATATAGAGTAACAGTGAATCTTTGGTGTTTTCTTTTTTTACTTAATTTGTGTTTTTCACTTTGTTGAAAGAGGTTTTTCCATTATACAAAAGAACAGTTTTTTTTTGAATATTTTTATCTAGTATATATATATATAAACCTACGCGAGTATTTTTTTTATTTTTATTTTTATTTTTGGTTCTATGTAAAGTGAAGAAAGCAAATACTAGTATAATTATACAAAGAACTGTCGTATTCTTCTGAAGATTATCGCAAAGCTAAACGATGTTAGAGAAAAAAAAAGGATCATTTCTGAATAAACACAATCATTTTACAGGTAAGATGGTTTGTACTTAACATACAATCTTACGTGAACTGAAAGAAGAACAAGAACAACTCGGTAATACTATCAATAATACCATGAGAGCAAAAAAAAGATAAGTGATTACGATAAAGTAAAATTCTATGATAAAAATTTCAGAAATTTTTGATTCAAACAAATTCTTCTAAAGCGTTCTATGGTTGTAGGAGATCTGTTTGTTTTTACATCTCATAATTATCTGTCACTGACAGTGATATTTTTTGTAGCAATGCACTTATTATCAAGCATGACCTAAACGTACTATGAAGAACAAGTATCTTGTATAATTAAAAGTAACAGAGAATGTATTGTATGTTTTTTTTTCGATAGATACTACATAGTGTTCTAAGAGAACTCTAAAAGAATTTGAGTTCCTATTTTGATTTGACTAACTAACGTCAGTCAGTGTACAAGGTAAGAAAAATATTTCATCCTGCATTACTCTAGTTCTGACAATGCGACTATTACTAGCAGAAATAGTGTCTTTTTTTCTCTTTATCTTCGTTATTATCTTTAGATCTTAAATGTTGTTAATGATTTTTCGATAGTAGTTTATTTTCAAGTAAAGCATGCGAGTAATAATAATTATCACGATTTAATTCATTAATCAGATTGATAAATATTATGAACTAGAATGAGCTAGTAATATCTGTAGTAATCTTCCTAGTATGGAAGAGATCAAAACGGACGATTATTTCCTTGATAGTTACAGCTGTTGTAACATTGTCTCAACATACTAGTATAGGACGACTTTATATTTGTATTGTTCAAAATTGCCTTTTGATCTGGAGAGATGTCATAGAGCACAGCTTCTCTTTGAGGTGCTTAAATAAAAACTTTGTTTTTCATTCATAGACATCGAAAGTGGACTTTTTAATTAAATTATATCTTAGATCAATTATTTTAATATCAGATGAAAATCATCATTGTTTTAATAAACAGTCGTATGCATCTGATACTGGAAAAATATCCTATAAGTCAATAATGAAAAAAGTCAAAAAAATCTGTTGGAAAATAAAAATTGTGAACAAAATTGCAGAACACCTTTCTAACAAAATAAAATATCTTCAAATCTCTATAATATTGTATTGCAATGTTATATTAAAACTAAAGGTAATGCAGAACGTTTGCTGCACCCGTTATTTCTCGAATGAGAAAACTTTTGTACAAGAGATGTGAGATAGATTGGAGTTATAATGATATTAAAGATATAGAAAATATTGCAGATATTTCATGAACACACGCAATCATACTGCCATTCTATATTTCATATACTAGTATCTAATTGAATTTCCGCAGAAAGCCTGAAAAAAACATCTAATCAATTCCAGAAGATGCGTTGATGCAAATTGACTACATTTTCACAAACTGTCACGTAAAAATAATAATATATAATATATGTTTGTTAATATTGTCACGATGAGTATTTTTAATAAGAACAAGACGTATATCTAATTCATACTCAAATTAACAAAAATCTTATCGGTAACATTTATGAATCCTTATTTCTTGACTTCATGACTTCAACCTATGTAATCTTTGATCATGTTTTCGATTGAAATTGATGAATATAAAAATTAATTACATAGCTATATGTAACGATAAATTTTCAATAAAATAAATAGACAATGAATATATTTCTAACAGTTTACTCAATTCTAAAGAATTTATGTTGATTTTAAACATTATTGAGTAGTTTAATAAGAAAAATTTTTCTATATTCATTCAAATTTAACTAAATAAAGTTATTGAGAACTATCGGATGAAGACAATTGATCATCATCTTCTTCTTCCTCATGAAATACAGCTAATGCTTCACCCGTATAATAGAGAATAGCTCTTGGTAATACACGTTGTTTTAATAATAGACCAAATTCAATATCAGCTTCTAAACGTATTTGATCTTCATTGTTCATTTCATGAATACCATTAGCAGAAATAATTGGTGGTGAAAAAAAATCAAAAAAAGATTTAATCGATTCTTCAATTTGTACAAATCGAATTTGTCCTGTAGTTTTACTTCGTATTCGTTTTGTACGTTTACGAATTGTAAGATTATGATCAGGTTTCCATGTAATTGAACAACCATAACAACGATCAACTTCTGGTCCATCATAAGATCGATATGGATTTGAATTATTTAATTCATATCGAATTGAATATTGTTTCGTAAGAATTGTTTCATTAAAAAATGGATTTGTTGGTAAAAAATGAAATTCAAGAATAAAACTTGTAGAATCAACATTCGGTGGATTAAGAATACAACGAATATCAATAAGATATTTTAAACAAAGTTCATCTCGTCGTTGAATAGGATAATCATAAGAATCAATATTTTTAAGAACTGTTAACCAGAAATTTGCTAGACCTTTATTAGGTAAATTAGATTGACTGTTTGGAAATATATTTTGAGTTGATATTTGTTCATATGTTTGTGAACTCGATTGATTTAAATTAGATTCTAATGTTGAATTCGATATAATTGATTTATTCATTTGGTTTTCAAGTTCTATTGGTTCACATGAACCATCAATGATTGCTCGTTGTCTTGCTAAAATCTGTTCAAATTCAGGATTATATGCATATTGTAAATCTTGAAGTTGTCGATAAAATTCAACACGTAATCGAAAATATTCTACTTGATAATTAAGTAAAGCATTTATTCGACGTTGAATATCAGGTCGACAATTTGACCAAAGACTTGATGATGAATGATGAGTATTTACTTTTGTTTCAGAATTTTCTATTTTTGCCATTTAATTTAAATAATGAAATGAAATAATCAATTATATATTAGATTTAGCGCAATTTTTATACAATTTATTATAGAACCTAGCAAATTTCAGAGCAAAGAAGCATAATACATTTGTATAAAACTGATAATTAAATGACTGAATTGAAAATTGTTTTCAAATATGTTGAAAATATTTTTCATTGAATTCACATCTTTAAATTTATAAACGAAATTTTGTTATACTTTCTCTCGCTGTTTTGAGGATTTTTGGAAAGCTTTATTACAATCGTCATACTTTGAATCTCATTATTGTTACTATTTTTATTTTGATATAGATTGAGTTTCATCCTAATCATATCAAAGAATAGTTCTAGAGTATCAAAAAAATAAAATTTACTTGAAATTACACATCAGATGTACGTCATGAAAAAAAAACAAATCGATTTATTGATAAGTTAATTGTCATGATGTCAATCCAAGTTCTATTTTGTTTAATTTTTATTAATAACTTTCTGTAAAGTATTCATATTTCATTTGAATTTCTCATATATTGCTTTTAGAAATTTTATTTGTATCATAAACTTCATCTAATAGCTCGATATAAATTTAAAGGCAAGTTATCAATCGAGAATATTTTTGCATTTCATAGATTATAAAATCATCATTGGATTGACATTAAGAAAATTTATTTCTTTCTTTTTTTATATCCATTTAATTTCTTCACAATACAATAAAGCTCCTATGTTGTCAATTGATGCGCAGAATAAGTAACTTTTTTTTTGAAGTGTTCTTCATATAAACAGAGAAATAGTCATTATAATTGCAATTAAGTATGCATTTTCAGATTAAGGAAATAAAAAAAAGAGGAATTTCTGGAAAATCAATGTATTTCAGAAACGCAACAAGAGATTATTTATTTCTTTTTCAAAGATGAAACAATTTAATCACATACATGAAAAATTTTTTTAACAGCATTTTCTTTTCTTTTTTTTTTAATTTTCTATTAACCTCAATATGCAAAAGAAAATCAGTACACTGTGACACTCTAATGTAAAATAAAAAACGTTTGATCAACTATCGGTATTATGAGATAAACATAATAACTAACGAAAAAAAAAAAAGAAAATAGCGTGTGAAAGCATGACATTGTTTCTCACAGCTTAATTTTAAATCTATCCTTTTATCTTTATTCATTTTAAGTTAAGAGACTACTAGTCATTTGTCAGCTTGACGATTGAAGAATTGTTAATGATGCAGTCAACTCGAGACGACATGTCAGGAAATTGAAATGGAGAGATACTCGATATGGATGAAGAATAACGAAAGAGAAAATCGGTCAATTGAACTTTTTGCTTATAGACAAGTCAAAAGAAGAAAAAAAAATAACCAGCTTCTGGTCTTCACTAATGATGATACTGTTTATAATATGAAAGCATACACGCTTGCTAACAATATTATCATAATAAAAAAGACCGACTTATGATCGTTGTTTTTGTATACATATAGAGATAAGGTGAATTGCTTCTTTCTATTTTGTCTTTTTATTTTTATATTCTTGATAAGTATATTCGTACTTTTAATATCGTATGTGATAATCATCAAACGAAAGAAAAGCTTCTCTCATGAGATTTTTTAATTTTCTTTTTTTTTCTGTCTTTCTCATATATATGATTTGTTCAAGTTTCATTTTGTTATAACAGTGTTGGTCATTAGGGGTTACAGATTTATTATTATTATTATTATTATTATTTTGTTCGTGTCATAAAAGAAAAATCGATTTGTCATTCCAATACATCAACAGCTTGCTTACATTAAATGAGAGAAAGACAAAAATGAAATTTGTTCACACCTGAACGATGAAGTGTGAGAAAATCAAATTTTCACCACGAGAAAACAATCAATTATCAATTGGTTATATGATGACATACATATACATACATAGAAATGCTTGTTTATGTCGTGCATGTTAGGTTCTAGATAGAAAAAGAAAAAAAAATAGAGGCATAATACATCGTTATAGCTCTGGTAAGAAATTAGCTTGAAGGCAAAAGTTTGCTTATCAAGTCATTCAATCATTAGTCGACGCGTCACTTCGCATTCAACTAGACAAAATAAGATATGAACGAGATGGACATGTCAACTAGTGAAGAAAAAGAAAAAACGGAAATATTTCTACTGGGATTATCATTATCACTGTGGTGATAGTATATGTATTGTCAATATATATATATATATACATTTTTCGATTGTTAAAAACATTTTACTTGTCTATTGTTCTCATTTATCTATAAATGTTGTATATACATCCGGATGACATGCAAACTTCCTACTGTGAGAAACAAATTTTTTTTTCTTCGAGCAATATGTCTCAAAAAGCAATAACGAATAAGATCGTGAGTGAACAGCATCATTAATTGAAGTGACAGTTGACGTAAGTGCATAGCAACTTGAAAATCATTATGTATTCTGCTCTTTTCTCTTGTTCATATGGTTTAACCGAAGAAGACAATGACCGTACGCGACATATGATTATAAGTAAATTATCACAACTATTCTCTCATGAGATCTCAATGTGTGGTTTTTTTGCTTCATCTTGTCCTTTTTTTTTTTATTGTTAACAAATACATATGAATTTCTCTTTATATATCATATGGTACACCTACTGATGACCTTTAGTAAAAATCTAATTCGATTATGTAACAGTTACAGACAAAAGATCAGAGCACAGTTAGTGAAGCACCATTTTCTAATGATCGATGATTGCACACAATCAGTATGTCACCTATCTTTCTTTTTCGGTATCATTATGATGATGTAAAACAAGTCGACGATGTATACTCTCTGTTTATACAGACATATTCTTCACTTGACAGAACGAGAGTGAGGAAAAAGATAGACGCCAATCATACACATCTTTCTTTTTCTTTCTCCTTTTTCTCGTCTTTCTCTTCTGATTGAACATACAAACGAGAGAAAAATCAAATATCACTCAACAAGCTGCTTCACACAAGACACTTAGATGAATGTTGCTACTCGTGAGTAAAATCTAATCAGTGACAGGAGTGAGATTATCTGACAAGAATTCTTTTTAAACAATTCATATGGCATTCTTGACTCTTTCAATAGTATTTGTTTGATTTCTTTAGATGTATATTCTATTCTTTTTCATGACATTTACTCCAATATTTCATTGTAAAATAAATGATTTTCAAACAATATGTCAAACTGGTATTCGACAAGATAATACAAAGTAAGATAAAATTAAATCATATATATATATGTATATATTCAAAAAGACTTTCATAAAATTATTTATATCTCAATATAGTTATATACATTGTGGTCGTAAACAATTAATAGAAATTCCAAATTTTACTCGTATAACAAATACATTTTATGATGAACTTGTTTTAAATGATAATCAAATAGTTGAAATACATTCAAATGCATTTCAAGGTTTACGTGTTAAACGTTTAAATTTATCTGGTAATAAAATTCGTTTTATATCATCTCAAGCATTTATTGAATTATCAAATTATCTTGAAGAATTAATTATTGAATTTGATTCAAATTATATTCATGAAATTCCTAATGCAATTAAAACAAATTTAATTAATTTACGTTCATTAAAATTAATTAATTTAAATTTAATTGAAATAAAAAATCGTACATTTATTAAATATCGTAAATTAGAACAATTATCAATAATAAAATCTCAAATAAAATCAATTGAATCTGATGGATTAATATCATTAATTAATTTACGTTATTTAAATCTTGAACAAAATTTATTAAATGATTCATCATGGAATTCATTAATAAAATATTTACCAAATTTAGAAATGTTATATTTAAGTCAAAATAATTTTAATTATCTTAAAAAAATTCATTTAACATATTTAAAAATTCTTGATTTATCATCAAATGGTTTACAATATATTGATAGAAATATATTTCAATCATTAGAAAAACTTTATTTACAAAATAATGAAATTAATTCATTACAATTAACATTTTTATTATCATTAAAAAATTTAAAAGAATTAAATTTAGATTTTAATCGTTTAACATTTTTACCCGAAAAAATTTTTCAAACAAATTCAAATTTAATTTATTTATCATTACAAGGAAATGATTTAAATCATTTAACAAATTATTCATTTTATGGTTTAAATAATTTAATACATTTAAATTTAGCACGTAATCGTTTACAATTTTTATTTAATCAACAACCATTTCAATATTTAAATTCATTAAAAATTTTAAATCTTGATAGAAATTTACATATGAATATAAGAAAAAATATTTTAAAAAATTTATCTCAAAATTTAATTGAATTATCATTACAAAATTGTAATTTAACTAAAATAAATTTTTCATTAAATTTTTTATTTAATCTTCAACGTTTAAAATTATCATCAAATTCTTTAAAAGAATTACCAAAAAATTTTTTAAATTATTCTATTATATCAATTGATTTACAAAGAAATTTATTTACATCTATACCAAATTTATTTGAAAATAATTCATCAAATTTAATTGATCTTGATCTTAGTTCAAATCAAATATCATATTTAAATCCATATGATTTATTAAAATATCCAAATTTAAAAATAATTGGTCTTACAGCAAATCCATTAGATTGTAATTGTCATTTACAATGGATTAAACAATGGTTAAAAGAAAATTATGAACAAGACTTAATTAAATTTTTACAATGGACATGTGCAAAACCAAAACATCTTTTTGGAAAACAATTAACAATTATTAATGAACATGATATGATATGTGATGAAAATGAAAATATAAAACAAGAAACAACAACAACAACAACAACAACAACAGAGTAAGAAAGAATTTTATCTATAGTCTCATCAAATTTGAAACTATATCGAAATTAGATGCTATTTCAAATTGAACATGTCTATAAAAATGTTTGAACATTATAGTAGATCTTCATAATCTTAAGAAAACGGAAAATGTGAATGACCATTTGTTTACTTCTACATGATGATATTTCTTCGTGTATCTACAGGAAAGAAATGAATCAGAACAATTTTATGATAATCTTTTTCTCATGTCTCTGCTCTGAGTAGAGATACGTCAGGCGTAGTAATCCCTTGTTGAAGTATTGAGTGAAACCTATAAATCATGATAACATCTCTTGAGAAAATTACTTCTAAAATAGATTCGCCGGAAATCGGAAAAGCTCTCAGTTAGCATATCATACGTAAGACTAATGTTATGATTGCAATGACATGATATAATCGCTGAATGTAAGAAGAAGAAAAAATTGATTCGAATAATACATATTCTAATACCTCGCTAAGTATATTGAAAGTAATACTTCTAGACTAACACTTGTTTTGTTTTGCTTCATATGATATATATGTAAGAGAGTTCTTTCAGAAACAATAAAACATATAACTATCTTCTTTATCTATAACTTCTTAATCATGTTTGTTGAAAGAGAAAAGTACTTTTCAAAAGTACATAATAGTATTAATTTTGAACACATAATTACTGATGAGAATTTATATTAAAATAAATAAGACTTGGTAACATTTCATTTTATGTTCCAATAATAATAATAATAATGACAAAAATAACTACTTCAGAATGTTTCTATTGAAATTCTAATATAATGATTATTTTAATTTTATCTATAAATAGGTCAACATTAATAAGGATATTATCATCGACTTTTGTTCCATTAACATCAATAAAAACTAATAGTATTCATACTTCAACAATTGAATCATCATTGAACGAATTAATAATTAAGGATATTATATTTAATTCAAATGGTATATTAATTATCTCATGGGAATATATGTTGTCACAATTACCAAAATATTATCATATACAAATTTATGATAAAAATCATCATCATATGATATATCAACGTTTAATTGATGGTCGACAACAATCAATTGAAATTAATATGTCAGATTATATTGAACAATCTTCATCGATTTATATTATTTGTATTAATATTGAACATAAAAAATATTGTCGAAATATTTTTTTAAAAAAATCAAATAATAATTTAATTAAATCAGCTTCACTTATTTTATCATCAAATCAACAAGATAATGAACAATTTATTTATCTTGTTGGTGGAATTCTTGTTGGAGCTATTCTAGTTTGTTCAATATTAATAATCATTTGTTATTATCGTCTTCATTATTATTCAAAAGAAAATCGGTCAAAAATATCATCAATTAATTGTGATGAAAACAAATCTTTAACAACATTTTATTATCATCCATTAAATATAATCAGTTATCCTCAACAACAAAGTAGTAATACTAGTGAATGTTCATTACATTCATCTATTGATACAAATCATTTAACTAATGATCCTTATCATATATATCAGCAAATACCATCTGTACATAATTGTCAATTACATGCGAAGAGGACACATATTCTAATTTGAAAAAAATTAATATTTATTTTTTTGTTTGTTTTGTTTTGTTGAACAAGTCATTGTGTGTATGATTTTATAGTAACAATTGAAAAAGAAAACAAACATCTTTTGACATTTACATTCATTGATTTCGTAATATGTCTTTCCAAGGTTTTATATTTTTATTCTCATTTCATGCTATAGTGACCATAGTTTATAGCCTATAGCATAGTTAAAAGAAAGGCTATCTTTATTCAAGCATATAATCATCTTTTACAAAGAATATGTTTTTCTTATATCATATTACGTGATTTTCCTAAAAGCAAAATGATAAATAGTTGTGAAACAATCTTATGAAGAACGTAAAATGCTATTGACCTTTGCTAGATATATATGTAAATTAAGTAGTAAAATGAATCTTATGTGATTAATTTTTGTTTATATTTGCCAATATTTTATTTACTATATATATATCTTTGAAACATTTATAAGAATATAAAGTATACAGATTAAATATTCGTTTTATTGACTCATCATCAATATGTAAATCAAATGGGTTCAATGAGTAATTGACGCGTGTGTACAGACAAGCCATTTTATTCTTTCTTTTTTTTTGTTACACTCGATTGAACATTTCATTTTAAAATAGAATCAAAATAGATTCAGTCAAATAAAACCTAATCGAATCAAATCTTTGAACAACTTCAAGAGATATTTGTTATGATTGACTGACAGACGGACACATAAACATACATTTTCTTCTTTTTCTATGAACCGATTGTTTCAATAGAAATTGATGCTTTTCTTATCTATTTCTCTGTCTGTTTGTCTGTTTTCGTCAATTAGAGATCCTGCAGTGATCAATGAAAAGAATTGAACGCCTACTGTGTGTGACAGTCAGTCTTTATTTCTAATAAAAATAAATATGTTCAATGGTCATCTTTCTTCTATCATTCAGTGATCATCTTTTTTTTCCGCATGTCGATATAAAGGCATATTTCCAGCTGTGATTGAATGATCGATAATTATATTGTATTCATTTCTAGTCACGAACATACACATATGTCTGTAATATTTTAAGAAAAAAGAAATTAAAATGATGCTTTTTATAGGTTTTCATATGAAATATTAATCGAAATTTTTATTGAAATGATAGATCGTATGAATCAATATAATTTAAATATAGTCTCAAAAATCATATTGAATTGTTCTAATGATATTTTGTAAGATTCAAAGTAAACATTTGTCTGATAGCATAAATGTATATTTCAAATATTTTTATCGAATCGACCTGAATATGTGATGACGTTTGTTAGATTGTTGTTTCATTTTTTTTCATCAATTCTACAAATGACCAAAGCATGTCAAAATATTTTTGTTAAATAGTTCTTTTTTGAAAAAAAAAGATATTGAAGATCGTTTATTTTTGTACAGTTATTGTTTTTAAAATATATTTTTATTAGATAATCTTTGATATACACCTAATAATTGAGCTGATAAATTACTTTGGTCGAAATAAAAAAAAAACTACGTGTAAAGAAGAAAATGAATAATATATATAATCACAGTTGATAAATTTACTTGCTTATAATGAGATATCAAATGATACTTATTGTCGAAAAGGAAACATTCATTATTGATCTATCAGATGATTCATATCCGCTTTATTTTTATCATATAACTTGTTGTGTGAAATGATAAATGGATTTAATTATCTTTATGGTTAATAGCTACGATCAATACAATATAAGATCATACGTCAACTACAGGGAGGCGTCACATATTAGCAGATCGAAAATATAGCTGTCACTTAATTTTTCGAGGTCATCATTGCGAGTTATTCACATCGTTTCATGTGATTCTTCGTGAAGCTCATTAATTGTAAACAAAAAAAAAATTTGATTTACCCGATATTCACCAGATTCATTCTTTCATTGTATGAATTAATATTAAAATTCTCGTTATCGATTACCGTATAATCCATTCTTTGATTTGCCCTTGTCTTTTTTTTTTATAGAAATTATGAAGTTATTCAAATTCATGTAATAGAAAAGGTTCTTTGAGCTTTTCAAGATACTTTTTTCATGTTCTAGTGTTTGAAATAAATTTATGGATAGGTAAATAAAGATTTAAAAATTAAACAAGTTTTAATAGAACACGCTTATCTTACTGAAATATATGAGATACCTACAAATAAGAAACTTATGAATCGAAAAAATTCTGCTCTTTCTATTTTAGATTTTATTTGAAATAGTGCAGCAAATGGCTTGATTGTTGTGAGACTATTTAATTCGATTCATCACGTATAAATTTAATTAAAATTTCATGTGCATCATTGCCAGCAATATTAGAAATATGATCAAGAACTTGTATTTATTCTTGTCCCATGGTTGTAATTAGAATTCACTGATGATAATGGGAATTGATTGAAATAAGATGATTCATATTATAAATAAAAGCAAATGTTAGGAATTCGTCTTGGAAAAGAACAGGACCAAATTTTGATTAGAATTGAAGTTGGTGCATCTCTAGATATTATTATTCCTTAAACTTGCTCTTTGTAGAATTGAATTATTTGACGATACATTCTAGGCTGAGAAGACAACTGAATCAACATTAAACAAAGTATTCTTAAAAATAAAATAATAAATGCACATTTCACTCGTACATATTTAGAGTTCTTTGTAGAATATTTAATACAAAGACTACACCATTCCGATATATGATTCAAAAACTTTACACAGATGCTTAGATTTCCCTTGCTCAAGTCGGGAAAGTAGCGCTGTTGTAGTTTGAATATTTCTAAGTATTATTTATTTTAGAAGTAATTATTGACTAATTGAATAATGATTGATGCTCTTTTTGAATCAGTTTTTTGTCTAGTTGTCAGAGTGCTTAATTAAACATGGAAATCGTACTTGAACAGTCTTGATTGACATCTCTTGACAACTTTACCGATCTCAAAGTTTTAATTGTTTTGTGCAAATATTTATTAGAGATACTCTCGAAAATAGTTCTTTATTAATGTTATTTGAAAAGCAATGACGGTGTCTAGATCGCCGTACTACAAGGTGTTCCATGGAGTAGAATAATTTCAAATTCATTCTTTTGTCTTCGAGTATGACACTTGTGAAATATTGATGTGGTATCATACAGATGCTATTGGATCAATCGAGAAGACAAAGACCGCATTTTTTGAACTTTCACTCTATAACTTATTGAATCAGCAGGATAGCGACTCTAACTTTCAATACAACAGACTTCGAGAACTATATGGAATTTTTCAAATAACATTCAATACAGTATTTCTGATCATCAATTGAAACAGTCACTAATAAACTACTTATGATCATGATCATAATTTTATCAGAAAGAAAAGAATCATCGGGCTTTTCTATGGCAGGGTGATTCGAGGAACATTATAAAATTCGAGCTCTTGCTTGATTGTGATCAGTGTTTATCGAGCTCTACTAGTGATTATCAATGAATAAATTCTCGTTAACTTTTCATATCTACATATTTGCTGAATAAAGATTATTTCAAACAAGCTAATAAGTTTGATGTAGTTTGCTATTGCTTATCATCTATCTCATCCACCGTACGTAATCGACATTCATCTATTCGACTTTTTTCACTGAGTTAATTTCAATAGTGCGATGTTCATAAGCAAAACATTGAGTCAATCCGTGATAAGAAAAAATAACATTCTTTGAATGAAATCATCGTTCGTTTGTTAAAAACAAAAACAATATCTCGAGAACGAGTGTCTTTTCTTTTTAACCTTGTCGATGCAAAAAAGTGTAGTCTTTAGCTGCTCATACCCACTATAATGCCGAAACAAAAGCTTGTTAACAATGACAATAACATTTATTCTATTATGCTTTTTTTCGTTTCCTCATCTTTTCCTGATCACGAAGCGTTCGTTCTTTTGTCGATCTTCAATACAAACTCGCATCATCTAGACTCTTGCAATGTAAGATAAAATATCCTTCAGTAAGAAATTAAACACACTTCTATAGCAACCGACAAAACAAGTATCCTCAAAAGTAAGAAGCAATCTCTCTTCGAGAAGATGTACAAATTTCTTTCATCAATCGTGTCCCCAACAAGTATTCATTTATTCATTATTGGTGGATATGAGTTTTACTTATGGTGTAGGTGAAGAGAAGATAACATCAACGTCTACATTCACGTCCCTTTATTATTTTTTTCTCTAATTTATCGCTCGTTCTATTCAGTGATATTTGTCTCACTAGATAATAGCTACAACACGGACGATACAAAAAAGTGTTAATTTAGTAGATCTTTGCTAAAAATTGAATAGTACGAATTCCACTGGATCGCCTGAAACATCTTATTCAAACCTGTATTTCTTCATAAAATTATTGTCGTTACAACTTTTTACTGCCATAATCATTTTGAAAACTCATGAACTTATTGTCAAAAGTTTTATGATAGCCTATGAGTCTTCATTCTTTCACTGCATCATTACAATAGACTGTATGATTAAAACCAACAAAAACAAATATATTGATAATTGAACAAGAAAAATCACCAAAGAAAACTTCCGTTTCAATAAAGAAGCTTTCTCATTGAATAACATCCAATCATTTATTTAGGCTTTCAGCTTAACGATACATATAACTCTATGTGCGACACACAATATAGGCTGCAAAATCTCATTGAAAATAGTTACTTCTCTAACTGTGAGTGTGGGATGTGATGTGTTGGTGTAAGTGTGGGTATGGAGAAAAATAGATCACATCCACATCCACACCCCATCAAATACTTCTTTGAAAAATATTGATAGATTTTGCTGAGTGTACCTTGAGTATAATGTGTACAGTCTTGAAACAATGATATGTGATTTTTGTACGAAGTGTGATTACTCTCATGAGATTTATTAGGAAAGTTATTGAACGAAGCAATTTTTTCAATTTAGCTAAAAATGTACTTAGTTTGGTGTCTAGATTATTGGTAAATGAATGATGCCTTCTAAATAGCTTTACTCTTCGATTGAAAATAGATCCATGCGAAGTTCTACATATTCTTATAAAAATAATTCTATCAACACATTATTATGATAATAATGATATTTAATTAAAAAGAAATACATTTAAATTTTGAACTAACTAATCGGCTTCTGCTTCAAGTTCTTCCAGAAGTCGTTCAATATTCGATTGCATCTTCCATAGCTCATCATGCCATGGATGCAGACATTTCCTGTAGATAGCTAACGCTTGTTGATAGTTATCAAGTGCCAACGTAGGATTTTGAAGGTTTTCGTAAATTTCACCTATATTCGATAAACTATGGCCAATGTCTTCATGATCTGGTGGTAGAATCTTCAGACGCATTAAAAAACAATTCTGTTCGTACAAAACAGACACTTCATGCTCGTCTCTCGTGGTGTGTACTTGTGACAAACAATTAAGCAGGTTAGTGATGACGAGATCTTTTGGAGATAAGCTAGCTTCATTAATTAATAAACACCTTTCCAAGTATTCAATAGCAAGATCAAAATGGAAATTTCTATTGAAGTTAATAGCGATCCAGTATAAGCAATCAGTAATTTCAATATGATCATCGGGATAATATTCTTCGAATAAGGTCAATGCTTGTTGATAAAAATCGACAGATTCATCATATTTTGTTTGCTGAAACAAATTATTACCTATGTTCTTAAGATTTCTTGCAATTCTCAATCGATCACTAGGCGAGTTACTTTTGAGTACTGTCAATGCTTGTTGTTGAAATTCGAGAGCTTCATCATATTTTCTTTGTCCTCTTAAAACTTCAGCTATGTTGTTCAGGCAAGTAACCATATCCGTATGATTGGGTGCATATTTCTTGTAAAATGCCACTGCTCGGTAATAAACATCGAGAGCTGCATCATATTTTGTTTGATCCGTCAATATATTACCAATATAAGCCAGACAAGTAGCCAGATTTGAATGACCAGATGGATAATATTGCTCATAGATTGCCACCGCTCGTTGACAGAAATCGAGAGCTTCATCATATTTTTCTTGCTCAGTCAATGTATTACCAATATTAGCAAGACAACTAGCTATGGTTGGATGATCGGATGGATAATATTGTTGATAAATTATCATTGCTCTTTGATGGAAATCAAGAGCTTCATCATGCTTTCCTTGTACATTCAAGATAATACCTATATGTTGTAGGCTCCGAGCAATATCAACATGACCACATGGAAAACACCTCTCCAGCACTGATAGAGCACGTTGATAACAGTCGAGAGCTAGATCGTACTTTCTTTGTCCAAAGCGAATTTCGCCGATGCGATTCAGACTGTCCGCAAGTTTCTCATGACACGAGGAATAATTATCTTCTCGAATTGTTAATGCTCGCTGTTGGAACTCAATAGCTTCTTCGTATTTTCCTTGTTGGTTCAGGATATCAGCAATATCGATGAGGCCATTGGCAATAACATCAGGATTCGATGGGCAACTTTTTTCATAGATTTCTAATGCTCGTTGATAGAACTCAAGCGCTTCATCATATTGTCTTTGTTTATTCAGAATAGTAGCGATACTGCTCAAACTACAAGCAATATTAACGTCATCAGAAGGATAATGTTGTTCTCGCATCATCAATGCTTGTTGTTGGAACTCGATAGCTTCATTGTACTTTTCTTGATCTCTTAGAACATTGGCTATGTTAATTAGCGTATCAACAATGCCAGCATAATTAGTTGCATCACAGTTCTTTCGCATTGTTAGTGCTCGTTGATGAAAGTCAAGAGCTTCATCATACCTTCTTTGCCAACGCAGAGCTTTCCCAATATTGCTAAGAACGGTGGCGATTCCAACATAACTTAATGGATGCAACTTTTCTCGAATAATTAATGATCGTTGATAGAATTCAATAGCTTCATCATATTTCTCTTGGCTATATAGAATATTACCAATTAAATTCAAGTTTTTTGCGATAAAAACATGAGCTAATTCATGATGTTTTTCTTGAATAGTCAACGCTTTTTGATAAAGCTGAAGAGCTTCATCATACTTCTTTTGTTCATATAGAGTCTTACCAATGAAGCTGAGAGTATGAGAAATTTCGATGTGATTATCAGGATAGAAATTCTCTTGCATGGCAAGTGCTCTTCGATAATAGTCATTTGCTGCATTATACTTTCCTTCATTGTACAAAACATGACCGATACAATTGATGGTATCAGCTATAATAACACTGTCTAATGGATAATATTTCTCTTGAATTTCTAGTGCTTTTTGATGATATTCAATCGCTTGATCGAATTTCTGTTGTTTACGAAATATTGTGCCAATATTAATGAATGTTATCGCAATATTCACATGACCATTTGGATAATACTTCTCTTGTATTTCAAGTGCACATTGATAAGACTTCAATGCTTCATCGTATTTTTCTTGTTTCATGAGAACATTACCGATATAATTTATAGTGTTGGCGATTTCACGTTGACATGATGGACAATATTTTTCTTGTATTTCTAGTGCTCGTCGATGATAATCAAGAGCTTCATTATACTTTTCTTGTTTGTACAATGTAATTCCAATGTTGTTCATATAAAAAGCAATGGAATATCGATCAAATGGACTGTGTTTTTCGACAGTTGATAGTGCTCGTTGAAGAAACTCAATAGCTTCATTGTACTTTCCTTGTTCACTTAGGATGTTGCCAATGTTGTTAAGACTTGAAGCTGTTGAAGCATTACCCGAAGGATAATAGTTCTCTTGCATTGTAAGTGCTCGTTGACAATAGCATAGAGCTTCATTATATTTTGATTGACAAACTAGTACATTAGAGATGTAGTTGAGAGTGTGAGCAATGTCTGCATAATATGATGGATAATATTTCTCTTGCATTGCTAATGCTTGTCGATGAAAACCAAGAGCTTCATTGTACTTTTGTAGTTCCTTTTTCATATAGCCAATATTATTTAAAGTACATATAAGGTTGTCGTGACCGTTAAAATAATATTTCTGAAGAATCTCCAGAACTTGTTGATAAAATGATAGAGCCTCATCATATTTTCCTTGTCCATAGTAAACATGTCCTATTCCATTTAGACTACAAGCAATATCGACATGGCCATTCGGATGATACTTTTGTTGCATTGTCAATGCTTGTTCATACATCTTGAAAGCATCGTCATACTTCCCTTCACGATAGAAAATGTGACCGATGTAATTGAGAGTGGAGGCGTTGTATAAATGACCATTTGGATAATATTCTGTACAGATTGACATCGCTCGTTGACATAAATCGAGGGCTTTGTCGTAGTTTTTTTGCTCAGTAAGAATTTCGGCAATGTAGCCAAGACTAACAGTGATATTGATATGAGGAAATTGATAATATTCTTCGAGCATTGTCAGTGCTTGTTGATGAAAGATAAGTGCTTCATCATACTTGGCTTGTCGGACAAGAATTTTTCCGAAGCCACGGACATTAGTAGCAATAGGCACATGACCATCCAAACGAATCTCACTCAGACGTAGCGAACCAGTTTTCCCTAAGTTTCGACACATTTCTTGCAACTGAGTTTTGCTCGAATGTTCGTCAACAGGCTTCGTTCTATTTGTCGCATATTTCGAATGCAACGAACGAGAAAGTTCTCGAAATTTTCTAGTCCAACACCATTGCGAATACGATTGAAAGAAACTGCCTAAATTCAATAAAATCGACCAGAATAATCCATGAACCCAACTTTGAAAACGACTATATTGATAATTTGGTGGGCAAGACTTATCGGTCTCGATAGAGGAATAACTTTCCTTTCGTATCGCAAATGTTCGTTCATAATAATCAAGAGCTTCTTCGTATTTTCCTTCTTGATAAAGTATTTCACCAATATTGAAGAGTATATCTGCTGAATCCTTCATCCGTCTTGGTTTCACATTCATCATTCGTTCATAAGCACAATCATAATATTTTCGGGCTTCACTCCATTCTCCTTTCCATTGAAGGACTTCACCAAGATTATATTCAATCTTTGCGATATCTTCATTGTAGATATTCGAGTTGTTCAGTAAATGTTGAAAAAAGTGTTGTGCCTGATTCCATTGACCCATATCACACATCAATCGGCCAAAGAGAATTCTGATGCTTAGATCTTTCATTTGACGATCTGAATCTATGATATATTTTTCTTTGATCATTTGACCTTGATTCGATACACTCATTTTAATCAACCACATATTTTCCTGCATTTTTACACTCTCCAATCGAAAAATGACATTTGAATCGAACAGAATTTCTTGTTGTTCTTCACATGTTAATTCACAGAAATAAACACTACTACCTAACTGTTGTAGATCGCATTGAATTTCTAATAGAACCGAAATGAGATCAGTTTGTTTGGAGGATTTCATTGCTTGATTCAATGCAGTTGAACAAAGAATACTTGTTGTAAAAAATCCATTGATTAAAATCAATTTACCTTCGTTCTCTTTGAATTTCTGAATTTGATCACTTTTCAATTTCATTCCTCGATATGTGAATAGTATTTCTTTACCAGATTGAATCATCTTTTGATGTTCTCGAACAAGATTTTCTGTTAAATCTCTCATAAAATATCGAAATATGTAGAGTTGATCGAAATCTTTGGTTCTTAATGCTTCGTTGATGATTTTGTAGAGAAATGATTTTTTCGAATACCATCGAAGAGCTTCTTCTGATTGATATTCATTTTCAAACTTCTCAATCACTTTCAATTCTTTAATATTATCTCGATAATAAGAACGAGATGCATTGATCATTTCTTGTTTAGCTTCTTTATTGTATGTTAACTCAAAGAGAACATCATGATATAGTTGAAACCAAAGAAGATCAGCAGTTTGTTTCGATAAATCTCTTGTCAAATATTCTTCTTGATCAAAGAAACTGAATATTTCTAAATGTCGATTGAGAAAATCGACTTGTTCTTGAACTGATAAATACAATAGATCGAATTCATCATAGATGCCAATAAGTTTTGTGTGTTCAAGAAATAAATGTTGATGATCGATTTTTTCCCAATTGAAGACAAAGATGCTGTCAATTTGAGGTAATGTTGCAATATGAGATAATATTTGTGATGTATCATCAATTGAAGAGATGAAGATGATTCTGTCATTATGAATTGATTGAATGAAAGTAATGCAAGATTGGAGTTGAGTGTGAAAAACAACATAATCATTGATTTGACGTAGTTGTTTAATTGTTTGTTCTAGATGAGTATTGGAATTGATATTTGAGTCGAACCAAATCAAAGTAATATCCTCTTTATTGTTAGTTGTATTCATTGTTTCTAATGAATTTTTCATGATAAATGAATGTGTTGCAGTGGATGATAGAGATATTAAGATAGTTGTTCAATGGAAATGTCACTAAGACACTTGAATAATAAGACGATCGATTTTATATCTTGCAACAATGAAAAAGCTGTATTATTTCATAGCGCAAAACAAAATGTCAGTGTCCAAGTCATTCACGGTGCCATCGGCATCAGTGGATTTTCTTGACTTCTAAGGGGCTTCTGACTAGAATTATCCTTTCATATTTTTGAATGAGTAAGTCTATTCAGAAATGAGTTGACAGTGGAAAGAAATTTGTCAGAGGCATAGGCAGTGCAATTTTGTTGCAATAAATCAATTTTTCCTAAACTTTCAGGAAAGACCTGCGTGGTGGTTCATGTTGCAATACATGTCCTGAGAAAAAGACAACAATCTCAGTTATTATCTTAAATATTTCATCATCATGATAAAGTCACATATTAGAACAGTTTCTAGATGATTTGAGAGTACTACAAATGTAACTTTATCATGATGATATTTTCAAGAAAACAACAGGAAATATTTTCGTTTTAAAGTATGTATTTGCAAACAAAAAAAAATAAGAAAGACAAGTTTGAGAGTACGATAGTCAGAGACTCAAGCATTTTGGACAATTATTTCTAGTATTTCTACGATAATTAGTATGTCAGTGAAAATATAAGAAAGTTACTAAAATCAGTCACATTCTTGAAAATAGCATTAGATAAGGCTTGCTCAAGAAATCGAAATGTACAGGATTTGGATCGTAAAAAAAAACATCGATACTTGCTCATGTAAAAATGAGTAAGTAAAGCAAGAAAAAAGTAATTATAGTTATCTCCTCATGTGACTCTATTTCCCATTTAGAATACGACTAGTAAAATGAGTAAGTAATGATGTTTAAATAAGCACAATGATGAGCTATGTGACGCATATATGATTGAAAGGAAGTGACTGTTTTCTTTTCCAACTACAATGTGTTTATTTGTGTAGAAGAAGTATCTCTTGTCTCAAAATGTGAATAGTCTACGTAATAGAGATGCGTCACGCTACTGATTCTCTTTTTTTTTTGTTCTGTTTTTGTGCAGTATCAATCCTTTCTCCTTCTTTTACTCATCTTGCACATTTATGTGCATCGTGATTTCCTTTAAACGCATGACGATACATATTTGTGAGCAATCCATTTCTTCCTAGAGTTTAAAAAGAAAACAGTTAAGAATTTTTAGTTTTGATTAGCTAATCAGACGAGAAATTAATCAAACTATCCAAGATTGTTTGAAAAGATGCTGATTATTATTGTTTTGAGTGATTGGCGTCGTTATTGTAGAGCATACAAGTTTCATGTGTTTACGAGATATTTTTGATTGAACTTTTATAAAATAGAAACACTCTGCTAACCGTAGCTTGATCTTTGAATTCAATGGTGTGTTATAAACTAAAACCAAATGTTAACAATAATTCATGTTCAATCGATTCTATGATCGAATATGCTAATCCATAATGACAACAAAGTGCACTAGAGCATATGAAAATAACTGCTTGAGACTCACTGTTTGAAAATTTTGTTGAATAATCTACAAAGTCTAAAAAATGAGCACATGTAATGTTCACTTTTGTGTGTCACACATATTTTTTTCTCATAGCGACCAGGAGTGATTTGACTCTTCCTGTTGTATGATTAACTCGTTTGGTTCAAACAAATAAATTTATCGACAATCATTGAAGCGTGTTATTGAATGTTTATTGGTAGTTTATGATGAGTATCTTAATTTTGTAAAATATTCTCAAAATCCATCCATAATGATCCTTTGTCTTGCACAATGTATTTATCAGTGTTGATAGCAGGTCTAATATATTTATTGCTTGTTACTTAGTTTTTACAAACGACAAGGAATCAATTCAAAATTTCTTATGTAATCACAAAATCATGATAGTCAAAAAGTAGAACTTTTAAGAAAACAAGATGAGATATTCAAGGAATTAAATAATGTATATGTATCTGTGTACAAAGAGGTGTAGGTGTGGATGTCAGTCTAGCTGTGAAAAATATTTTAGAGGTATACCGTTGTTTTCTCATAAAAATTCTGGAGAGCAACCCTCCACGATCTTATCGAAATAGCCAACCAGCGTTATTTCAAAATTTATGTTTTATTTTCTTTTATTCGTCATCACTGTGATATTTCTTCAATCGAAACGTATTTCATTCATTAAAAAGTATCTCACATATTGATTTTTGAGAAACCAAATTGATATAAACGATCAGAACATGATATTTCTTTGTGAGGATTGGTAAAAGCTTAAGTGAAAAAAAGGAAGTGAGTGTTTTGTGAAGTCACTTGGATGAACCAATTCATAATGATTCGACTGATCGGTCAGTTTATGTCTGTTTCATCATCTTGGCAGGCTTCAACTCTAAAAAAGCTTCTATTTTTATTATTCGAAGCCTTGCAACAAGGTTGAGAATAACACTTATTGCAATATAAGTGGTCTAGGCAAGACAAACGTAAAACTCTATAAGCATTCAGAACTATATTGTGCTTCTAATATCAAATCGACAACCTGGAAAAGTTTTGTGTACTCGTCGATTTTTACCGATCGGAAAATATTTTTAGATTGGCGGAACTGAATAGGTCTAATATTTTTTGATCGATTACGACTAAGTGACAGTCACACCCGCATCCTACTTATAATAAGTAAATTTCATTCATTTTGTTTTGTGTTTGCTTTTAGAAGAGAAAAACAAAAGGAATTTTTTTAATCATAAATGAATGTCGGATTTCTATATTGAATGTTGTATTTCTTAGTTCGATTGAATGTGCAGATGATATATATATATATATACACGTATGTATATATACGACGTTATTTAAAAATCATATGAACGGTGATTGATGAAGCCATCACCATGGCAAAATTTCTGAAATAAGTTCTACCTGTTGCATACTATTCAATTGTTGAATCTATTTCAGCTGCTGTCACTATGACAGAAATATAAATACTTAAATTACAAAGTTTTTCTTTCTCAATAATGGAATTTTTCTCTTCTTCTTGTAAATACTTTTGTCTTATATATACCAGAAATACTAAAGTGAAAGATAATATTTCCAGAACTCGTTCCAAAGGCGAAATCAATTCAAGTTTTGAAAGAAGATACTGTTATCGATTTGTATATAACAAACTATTCGACATAAAATATTTTTATCGACGATAATTTTCTCTCTTCTCCTAAAACAAAAAGATCTACTGTACAGGCATAAATAAATTTATAAGGAAAGGTCCCCAAATAAAAAATTTCTTTCAAGCTGCAACGATATTCAATTGTTATGACTTATTAAGTAAGTAAGTACTTCAAATTGGGGCGAGCTGTTGCATCTTTTTTATTAAGATTTCAAACTTTTGGTGGATTGTTTCTGTAAGATCCCATTTTTCAAGTGAAATCATACTTTTAAGTTTTGATCTGCAACTTTACACACATAAAAGCATCGATGAGACTGGCTTATAACAAATGTTTCAAAATTATTTCCCCGAGTTTCTCCAATGTATCAAGTTTTCAAATCTAGATGCATAGCCATGATTATCGTAAAAAAAATAAATATTTTGAAAAAATTCATATCTTGGAAATGATTGGTCAAAAATTCTGCACTTTTTTCTGCAAGCGACTCTAATCTATGCCTTTATGTGGGCAAAATTCTAGGTCAAAATTCAAAATTATAGTTTCAGTGAAAAACTAGGGTCCTACATGAAAATCCATCAAAAGTTCGACATTTTAGTAACAAAGATCCAACAGCTCGAATCAATCTAGAGTATTTACTCACTCAATATACTCTATAGATTGAAAATAGTTTCAGGTTAAAAATGATTTGTCACTTCGAAATCTTTCCTCTTCAGTAGAAACACTAGGCAAAGCCAAGTCAGAAATTTGTCAATATTGCACTCAAGAAGACATTTTCTGAATTCGAAAGTTTGGTTTGTTGAGAGAAAGATATGAAAATAAATTATGTATGTCAATATTTGATTGATTTATCTATAATCTCAGCTATTATTGTTTTCATTTTTGATCATAGGATTTCTGAATGATTTATGTACTTTTTCCTGTTGTTAGTACTTGGAGAAACGTCCAATCTTTGCTTATTACTATATGTTGCTAAATAGATAATAAATTGTTATCTTTATCTTTTCTTTTGCAAATTAAAGGACGACAAATGACATTGACAACGCGAGAAGTTAGATAACAAACAAAAAATGTATGTTCGTTTATAATAATCAAACTCGTAGTCAAGAAAGAACACCAAACAAGCTCTTTAAAAAAATATTCTATTGCAAAAAAGCTAAGAAGCTTAACAAAAGCACATTTTTACATAAAAATAAAAAGATAAAGGATCAGTAATTAATTGAACTAAGTGCTTGCAGTTGACGAAAGGATTATTAGTACATAAAAAATAAGATTAACTCAAAATTTATTCAAACATAATCACTAATTTTAAATTTAAGTTGTTTTCTTTTTGAAGAAAAAAAAAAGGAATAAATATATTTATGTATATGTATATATATTGTTAATATTTCTCTTTTTTTTAGGAAACGATTATTATTTTTAGGATAACAAACATATTCATAAATAAACACTTTATCTTCTTACAACAGTAATGCTAGTGCTGTTATCTCGTCGTTTTCTTTTTATTTATTTATGAAGATTACATGAATAAAGAAAAAAAAGCAGTTAAAAAAGAATGAAAATATATGTGAATAGAGAATTCAAAAAAAAAAGAATTTAGTCACTGTATAAATTTGATGTAAAAGGTTTATTTAAACGATGCTCATGACGTTGTAATAGATCATAATCTGGATATGGAGTATGTGTTGGTGAAACCAATGATCCATATCTAGCAATAGGAGTTTGTTTAGTATAGTTAACTGATGGCTGATCATCATTGTCTCTCTCATTAACGACTATATTCGAAAAATAATCATAAACACCTCGAAGACGACCATGTTCTGAATAAATCTTTTTTTGAATAAATTCTTCATCGTACTCATCCATATTGATATGAAGATTACTTTTTGGAGCATCTTTTTTAATCCATGGCAGTTGTGAATCTTCAACTTTTTTGCTATTGTCCTGGATTCCTCGGTGACAATAAGGACACATGAAAGGCTGATTGTTGTTTTGATTCAGTGTTGTGACAGGTTGTCTGTCTGTACTTTTAATATTCTTTCCGGATGGAGTTCGAGATTTTTGTAAATGTCTTGGTGATGCAGAAGATGATGTAGTCGATAAGTTGTGTGTTTGGTTTTCATTAGTACCACCTCCAAAGTCTTCACTAACGTCTTCACTAACGTCATCATTATCACTCTTCTTTTTTTTAGCTAACAAACATATATCCAGAAATAAATTTATAAAAATATCAACTAGATATACATACAAGAACTCTGATGGTGCGTGTCGTTGGATGAAGGATTCATTTGTCCTGCATTTCTTGTTGCAGATTGTGTTGATGGTGGATTATTTTGAACTGGTGTTGATACATGAATACTTGGTGTTGATCTTTGACTAGCACTCGGTGTTTGTGCGGGACTATCAATTGATGATTGTGTAATACGACGTGGTAGTACTTGATTTTCATTTGAAGATACTGTATTTCGCGTATGTGGTTCTTCTAGATCTTCTGATGAAGACGCATTTGATCCATCCGATTCAGATTGAGTATCACTTTCTGGTGAATTTGATGTCTGTTTTGAATTTCTACTTTCAGTTGTTGCTGGTCTCTGTTCTTCTTTTGATTTTCTTTTCGAACCTCGACTTCCCATGTCACTTTCGTTTCAAATTCTTTACACAAATAAGTTTATAGAACTTGCAATAAATGTGACTATTATGAAAGTTGTTGTTTATCAATGTTTAATGGAAAAGATAAGAATAAAGACAAATAGATGTTAAAGAACCACTTGTTCTAGACGACAAAAAAAGATAACGTAATAATGAATAATAATGTTATTGCATTTATATAATAATCTTTTCTTTTCTCCATGAAGAGAAAAATCTATCATACTGATATGTTAATTTATGTATACTTCTTAAAGCAAATCTATTTGATCAATATAGGTTGTGATAATAAAGCTATTATCGAGATAAAAGATTAATCCATATTGGTTTAATCTGTTCAAAGGAAAGCTATGATAAACTCATATAAAATCTAAAGTCTTGAGTCTTTCGAAAGAGATCGAAGTTTATTTTTCAACAAAACACAGTCAATCATGATCGATTTTTCTTTTTATTCGAAGAGATTAAAAAAATATATCAAAAATAAAAATCGATCGATCAGACACTCTTGTTGGTGATGGAAGGGTATGCGTGTGTGAAAGAAGAAAAAAATCACACCCTTAAAAAACTAGAGGTTTGACTTTTTAGAGACTTCTTGATGGCTATTGTAAATCTTACCATGTCTCATTTATTTAGATTTCATGAAATTTACAGATGGCATTAACATCAATGATAATGATAATCGTCATTATATGTAATACAGTACGTTCTCATCATATGTCTTTCTTTTTAGTAGGAAAATATGTTTTTAAAATTCTAACTTAGATTTTCCTAGCTTTCAATTTTGTAGCTCATTATTTTTAGAGATGCAGTATTGCAAAAAAAAATTTCTTTTTGATTGATTGATCGATAGTTTATGGAGTTCCCTACAAGCCATTTTCCCAAAGTTTTTTAATTCCATGTTTTATTTATTTTCTCAAATCGTTCTGCACATGTTCACTTAAATTCCAAAGAGGTAGATAAAGAATTCAAGTGACGGACAATGTCTGATGTGTACTGTTTGATAAAACCTATTTTTTAAATTATTTCCATTTAGATCTTGATTAAATGGGTATTGGACTTGTAGAATTAACTTGAATGCTTCTATGTGGTGCATTTTGATTCCAAGAATTAACTATTTCAATTATGTAAAACTATTGTATCGTAGACAATTTGATATTTGAAATATAACAAGTTTAAAGTATATTTAATGTCTCTTTATCGTTTCCTCACTAGGAGAAGCATCTAACTATCTAATCCTTTGTTTCACCAAATGTCGTGAATGACAAGTAATTAATCATACTGATTTTAGATATTAATACGAGAGCAGCAGATATAACTTCAGAGACCTATTATCTTCTAGAAAACCAATTTTTCTTACCCAAAAAAAAGGCTTTTTAATTCGTACGGGTTATAGAGCACATCAATTTGACTGTAAAACACTAGTTTTATTTCGTTTGAAAACCATTATTGAGGTCACCAGTAAGATAATGCTTGCATTTTCCTTTTGATGTTGACAGAAAAAAAAGTCCTTCTTTATTTCTCGTGTTGTCAAAACAATGTGTTCAAAGATAGGCGTCACTCGCACTAAGGATGCGTGGGTGCGGATATGCCTCGTACATTCACAGTCCATCTACTACATCCAGATCCAATCCACGTGATTAGATTAAAAAAAGTGATCAAATAGTGGAAGATTTTTCCTCATCAAACACCCGAGGCATTCAATTTAAGGAAAATTTTGTTTTACAAACTAAAGATATCTTTCAAATGTCTACGTCTTCTCTAAAATCTATTCAATAGCATAGAAACCAGATTTTGAAAAATATACAATAGACGAGATTAGTAGTAATATTTCATCTTTTCTTGAATGTTTTATTTTTATTCTACATAAAATCTATACTTGATAACAAAAAGAAAGATGAGCTCCTCAAATACATATCGAGAGCATGTTTAATATAAACAAAATGCAAACTGATAAAATCAATTTTTCTGTAGTTAGTAGTAAAAATAATATATAACCTAAAGCAACATTGAAGAATTGTTAACACTCATGTTTTATTATTAAGTATACATTAATATTCCATTTCATTAATATTTTTTCACTAAAGTCCAAGCGACATCCTGATAACGAACAATTTTTTTGGGTCAAGTAAGTAGAAATGATCGCAAATTACGATCAAGACAAGATTTACTATGCGAGAAAAAAGGATATAAAAAAAATGATTAATGAAACATAAAAGTATTGAGTAGTTTTTTTAGTTTGATAATCTGAACTAGATTTATGATATCTATTTTTGCATATTTCTATAAGACAATCGTTTTCCAATGTGTAGTTATCTTTGTCTCCTACTTTCCCAATTCCGCTTTTCAGAAACTTTTTTCCCTTCACTTATACATTTCTCATCCACAATTTCTATTCTCATTGCTCTAATTATCATAATCCTTTGTATTTTTCTATATATCGGAAATTCAGATAGATATGTCACATAATAAAAACTTCTATCGGATCATATAAATCTTTCATCATCTTCATATCAAATAAAAAGTCAAGAACAAATATAAATTTCAAGTATATATTTAACAAAAGAAGAAGTACAACAACAATAGTTATAAAAAAAAGTCACATCACTGTTATAAAGTGGAACAAAGTATAACAATAACATTTATGTTCGTCTCATATATAATGCACCAAATGTGAGCATACCTAAAATATAAATGAATATATCATGCTGAGCAAATATAATTAGTTTTGGATAAAGCACTGATATTTTCTACACACGTTTTGTTTGTTATCACGTTATCTCAGTAGGTGGTAGAATCAAGATTCATACATCTTAATTGTTCGTAACAGTATGTTCTCAGGGTAAAAAAGTCATTCTCTTAAAAGCATTGTAATATACTTGCCTATAGTTCCAAGAATACTTGCATAGCGACTAATAGAATTTCGTCGTTGTGAAGTTTTATCATAAATCTTCAAACATCCAGTCTTTACAAAAAAAAATACACATATTAAAATTGAAACAATATTTTATTCGAATTAAAACAAATTTACCCAATAATTTTGACTTTCAAGCCATGTATGAAGATTTATATCAATAAAATTTGTTGTCCAATCAATAATTGATGATATAAAGAAATCCATATTTTGTTGTTGTTGCTGTATAAAATATTCAGCTAGTATAGCTGAAAATGAAATGAATGTTATAATTCGACTCCATGTTATTGTTCCATCATTAAATAATTCAGTTGTTATTTCATAATGAATATTTTGAAGATCGATTATTGATGATGACAAATGAACATTAAATATTGGTTGTTGAGAATAATAAATTGTTTCACAATCATAAGCAAGTTTACGTATAATTATAAATAAACGATTATTTGTTATTGTTTTATTTTTTAAACGCCAGTTGAAATAATCAGTTACGATCGATCGTGTTGTTGGATTATCATTAGAACACATGTCGTTGAATTTATTGCTTCTTTTTGAATTAAATGACAAACGAATAGAATTTACGACTTTATAAAGTCTTATTGTTTATCGCCGTGACGGTCAATGAAGGAGAAAAGTATTGGTTCATAGAGAAAAAAAAACGAGAGAGAGAAACAGAGAGAACAATCTCTCTTTTCCTAGTGATTGTTCAGTCATTGTACTCTCGTCTGTTCTTTTTCCTTCTGTAATCGTCCGTTTTGTGTGCTTTATCATTAGAGAATCATGTTCTTCATGTGTGTATGAATGTTCGACCGCTAACAATGTTCAGCTGCTTCCAATGGCGATTATATCGTATAATTTTTCAAATTACAGATACTTAAAGAAAAATAAGAGAACCATAAATGCCAATTAAAAATAAATCAAAAAGGACATTATGCCGCTAGCAAATATCTGTGATAATTTTCATGCGGAATGTCAAAATGATGAATTTTATTTCAGTTGATTGATGATAAAACTTGTAGATGTTCCATGATTTCATCATCAATAGTCAACAATGCCGCAATTGACTGAAAACTTTTTATCTTATTTTAAACAATATTGATACATCAGTGATAGGAAGAATTCACATAAATGAATTGTGTTTTAAGCGTACCTCACTCCTTCGAATCAATTGTAGGTCTTCGCTATAATACAACCAGTCGCATTCAAATTTTTACCACATTTAGATCATCAAACATGATGGAATTGATGTTTGCGAAATAAACTTGAAGAGTAAATCTTCAGGAATTTTTGAAGGAATCTGCAGAAACCATCAAGTTCGCTTGCGACTTCAGAGTATATATTGAGCAGATATTCCATCACCTAATTACATATCGTATGTAGACGATATAGATGAAATCATGCATAGAACGAATATATTTCATCTGATCAGAATAGTGTTCCTCTTGCAAATGTTAGACTTTAATCAGTGTTATTATCAAGTGAGAATGTAGAAACTATTTGAAAAAAACTCAAAACACTAGATATATACAAATAATATTACATTGAGGACTGAGTATTTTACGACCTTCTATAACTCTTCCACCCTTAACTAGCACCATTATTGTTGTAGTTTATTATTCATCACTTCATTCTTATCATTGTCCGAATTCTTATTAATGATAGAAGGAAATCTAGTCTCAGTGAGTTAAACATTTCACGTTCTATGAATCATATCATTTATATTGTCCATAGACGATTTGTAATAAGGCTGTAGGACACTTACTTAACGAATGCTAAATCTGTCTTCATTTAGTTCGATCGAGTTGAAATTTTTTCGAAAAATATCAATATGGAGTTGGTGATCTTCGTACCCGACAGTGTTTGAAAACTCATGAAGACGTACTTTAAAAATTTTTCTTCAAATATGAACTTCATCGTGTTCGATAATCTAGCTGTGAACCTGACAAGTTTTACTCTCGTGTAGAGCTAGATGTAGTTCAAAAGATGGGGAGATATACTAAAGTTCGTTCGATACAGTGAATAAATTATGAATTTGTTTAGCTATAATTTAATTAAACGTAGGATCTTAATGTATAACTGTTTGATTAGATTTTTGAATGGTTCCAAAATCTGCATGAATGATTTTTAATAGGAAGTTTCATATCATTGACCAAAGTCTAATCTTGAATTTGATACAAGCTAGATATTAGGTCTCATATGAAGTCAAGTACGGTGAAAAAGTTGTTTGAATTTGGAATGGAAAAGATACATTTACTCGTGATAAAACATATTTAAAGCCCATTATCTTGAATAAAACATTTCAATACTAACAGATTCTTATTAGTAACAGCCAAAGATAATTTTTCTCTGGATTCTTAATGATGATGACAAATGGAGAAATAGGATATATAAAATTCATTCTATCTATTTGAGAAAAATGGTGATCATGAATTAGCCATCCTTTCGAAAAAAAATTAGTGTCTGATTTTATTAAAGAAAATTCAAGTGATAAGAACCTTCTATTTGTTATTCATTCATGACTCATCGTTTAATTAATGAAGTCAGACATTTGTTGTTGTTTTTTTTTTCTTTCTTTTTTTGTATGATCAATGAATACAGACAAATTAAAATCTAATAAAACTCGATTAAAATCTAATGATTCTATTGAACATCTTCGTCAAAAGTCTACTGAATATTTATTTCAACCAATAATACAAACAAATGATATAAATAATCAACGTAAACCACCGTCACCATTTCAAACTGGTCTTAAATATTTAAAATTATTAGGTCAAGTTAAACGACAAAATGAAAATATTTCAAATGATACACATCAAATAAAATCAACAATTATTGATCGACTTGAACGTACATCAGCATTTTTAACAAATTATTATGCACCATTACCATCTCTTTCAATTAATTTAACAAATAAATCTATTCAAGTTGATAATTTTGATGAATTATCATATAAAACTGCATTAAATAATAATTATTCATATTTATCTTTCTATGAATTTTTATTAAGTTTTATTTTACTTTTATTATTTATTTCAATAATTTTATTTCTTCAATTAAATTCATATCCTATACATTGTTTAATACATAAAAACTTTTGGTATTCAAATGATTTATCAAATGGTTTTCTATGTGAAAATACAAATATTGAAATTCATTATGTTGAAATTTATTCAATCATTTATCAAATTGAAATTAAAAAAAATTCTAAATCAATAAATTGTTTAGGTTTTGATATACTTTCTTGTTTACCAATTGATTATTTATTAGTACCTAAAGGACAAACTATTCATCGTAATGATCAATTAATTAAATATTGTAATCATACACAAAAAATTCATTGTAATAATCATTTATTAAGTATTTTACCATATGAATATAAATGGAATTTAAAAAATAATCATTTCAATGAATTAATTCATTGTTCATGTTTAACATATTCAAACAATACAAAATGTTTTCATTTTAAAATTAATAATCAATGTGATTTACATATACCATGGTTCGATTATTGTCTTAAACATTCAACAACAAGTTCAGTATGTCAAGCATATATTAAGAAATTATAAATTAACAAAATATAATTAGAATATTGACATACATATATACATATTTGTTGAGATAAAAGAAAAAGAATTGATCGTGGGAATCAACACGTATTTGATAATTCAAATAGAAGAAAAAACAGCGGAGAGACCATAGAGAACACTGTACAATCATCTCTTATGACGAAACAGAGATCAATATGAAAGTTGTTTTGTTTTTATTGAAATGAATTAAATAAACAAGTATTCGGAGTGAGCCATAAATAGCATTACAGTAAAAGAAATTGACATATCTCCATTTCAGTTTGCTCAAATAGACTGATCTTTTGGTTAGTAGTAGAAGCTGGTTTGATTTCATTTCATCCCGAAACTAAGACTAATTGATTAATTTTATTAGTTCATCAGTATATTTAATTCACCAGTAGTTTCTTTCATAAAATACCTACACACAACTTTGTTTTAGGGAAGGTATTTGTAATAATAGAAATGACAAAATAATTCAATAGGTCATAAGATAGTGGCAACAAAATATTAATATGTTCAAAATATTCATCTAATGACAAGCAATCTTATTCATATCGTCTGATTAAATAAAGACTACGTTGATTCGGAGAAATAAAATTTTTATTTCATGGAGGCTTGTTTATATTGTTATAAAGTTTTCCTATCGTAGTTATGTTGAATGCATAATCATTCTTTAATTCATCAATCATCACGTATAAATTTGGATTGTAGGCAGCAATATTTCCATTAAATCAATGGTGCCACTTCTACAATCCAGATATATGTGAGGATAGAGAAACGCAATGTCCACATCTACAGTTGGATCCGATACGAATCGGGTTCTGGTATCAATCATTACTCTTTTTCTCCGGAGAAAATCAATGTCTCAATTCTTTCATTTCATAGTTAGAAACAAAGAATATGTTCTTGATCTCTTTTCATCCTTTCTTATTTGTCATTCTTTTCTTATGTAATTATTCAACCTTCAATTTTTATATTAACATTGAATAAACATATCTTCAAAATGTTCTGACTGCACATTCACATTGGAATCCAAATTTTTTTTGTAAATTGATACGATTCGAATCAGACACTAATTAGAGCGAGTAATCATGTCAGCCCGTTCACCAATTGATTGTGAGTTAGCACTTTAGTTTTCAATGACAGGATGTTAGCGAAATACTGTAAAATTTGACAGCTTTCTCTGCGAAAATTTTCTTTTGCTTCTGAAGAATACAAGTTAGCAATTTGTGTTTTTTTAATATTTTCAAAATGTCATAGGCATGAAATAATGATTGTGACACATGTTCAGAAGGAAGAATACGTTCCTTTGTATGTAACATAAAGATATATGATTGCTGTGTTGTGTCATGCAAACCCTACTATCGCTTGGAGTATTGTCCTTTGTAATTGTATTTGTTGAATTTGGGTGCATGAACAATATGCACATACTTTAATTCACAAAGTAATTCCTTTTTGATAAGACGATGGTGAAATGACGTTTTCGCTGTCCTGTTGATCTTTGATCAATTTATTATTACACCATATTGTAGAAAATTCTGTAATGAATAAAAAGCCTTTTTTATTTTACAATAGCAATCAATTTTTTAAAAAGCTTCATTTCACAAAAATAAATTTGACAAATACTAACAACCCGTTAGATTTACTGATGGAGAAGTTCATTAAATAATAAATCGCGTTTCGATCGCGTCTATGTGCATAATGTAGATCCAGATAAGTTGTGAATATTCTGAAAAGAATTCGTGCTCTTAGCTTATTGTTACGAAGGTACTGCAATTTCATGATATTTTTTAAATGAGTGCCGTAGTCCTCAGAAACATCTGAAAAATTTATTTTTGAATTCGGCTTCAAACTTTGCACCGGGCTCGAACTTTACAAGAGTAGTTTTTTGTGAACGTTTCATATCTTGTCGCTATCCCTATTCTAAGATACAAAGATGGTCATAGACTATCTTTTACATACATCGCGTATATAAATCAGCAGATTTGATGTTCTTATTTGAGGAGAGAAGCAAACCAAAAGACCAGAACCTTATACCATAAACTACTGTCATGAAGACCTGCCTCAATGCAAAGTTTCACTTCAACATTCATTTAAAAAATACCATTAGAGTGCGGTATCTCAGCAACAACAAATCAAGAGTATGAATTCTTTTTAGAGTATTCATAGCTCATTTGAGTCTACTTAATCCATATAGCCTCGATTCAAAAGTGATTTATCAGCTAGATGAGTTCTTTCGTGAGTATCCAACCGCGCTACTTAATGATCAACATAAGTAAAAAAATAAAATATATGTAGTTATTTAAACTTTCATTTCAACCGGTTATGTATACAGCTGGTTGAACAATAGCTTGTCTTTGTCGTCGTTGTATACATTTCTTTATAGTATTGAAGAATGTCCGTCGAAATAAAGTTGATGTCAAACAATGAATATAAAAAGCCAAAGAAAAATTAGCATTCAAGAATATAGTCAATATAGCAATAACAATTAAGAATGTAAAATATTCTGTTGTATTTTGTTCATAAGCTAAATAGATCGTGAACATACGATAGGTACCATAGGGTAATGTACATATAAGAAATAAAATAATTCTTGATAACATAAGAACAAGCATCTGTTTTTGAAGTTGTTGATTATGACGAACCATTACTACATTTCGTACTTTTCGATAAACAGCAATGAGACAAACAATCATTAATAATGCAGGTACGAGAATATTTATCCATATTTGTAGAGCGGGCCAAGTAAAATAATAGAATGTACCATAATCAGTTAAATTTACACGTAATGGACCACAAATAATACGACTGAATGAAAATGCAGTAGCAAAAGATGGTTGAAGAACATGACTATTGAATGCTACGGCACATAGACTAGACACAAGAAGAACTATAACAACATTCCTCTTTGTACATAATTGTTTTTTACGATGTGGTAAACGAACACGAATTACTCGATCGATTCCTATAAAAACTAATAGCCAAGGTGATATTGTTTGAACAAAATTGATAATGAATGTCCGAAATCGACATAATGATATATAATAAGGACTTAATTGAGGTAAACCAAGATTAATAAGAGAAAAATCATAAAGACTCATAAATAAATAGAACATATCAAATAGCGTAATACTACGAAAGAGAAAAGTTGTAGAAGTCGAACGAAGTTGATGTTGAGAAAATGTCAATAAACTGCACGAATGTCCAATAAGACCCAAGGAAAAAGTAGCTATAAAACCATACGTTCCTATTGTTGCTGATAATGATGATGCAGACATAATTGAACTTATGATTTATTAGCGAAGTTAATATAGGTCGAGAAACTAGTGAAAGAAAATTTTCTTTTTACTGATGATAAACTTAAGATAGATAAAATAAATATATTGTATCTTTCATGCATGGGTAATGATGTATTAAATTATAGTTTTTATAAAAGACATTGCCTCAAGAATGGCATCAACGGAAACATCATATTCCTACCTACTGCTTTTCTTAAGGGCTAATACACCATGCGTGTAAGAAAAAGAAAAAGAAATGAGCATAAAGTACTTTTAAAATATTCTGTTTTTTTTTATCATTAATTAATGTCAAATATCTGGATTATTAATCAAGGTTGAAGGATTATTTTATATGTTTGTTTAAAAAAAAACATCTACTCATTTTACTAAGAATGTTTGCTTTTGAATATTTTTTAAAATTTCTTGTTCGAATAAAAGGATATGTTGTAGAGTAGATACAAGAGAAGTTACTATATTCCGAACAAACATTTTCTCTCCCAGATATAATTAAAAAACCAAGTATTTATCTAAGACCAAGTGAACCCATGCTAAATGAAAACAAATTATTAACGACGTTAATCTTATTATTATCTGAATGGATCATTATTTATTTGATTCAATACATATGATGAAAAATTTCACTATACTCAATGACATATCGCGTTTCATTGAAGTCCAATATGAATAAGGTGATTACTTCTTTTAATAGTTACTACTGTTCGTTTCTAGAACACGGAGATATTCTCTTTTCATTGCTCGATTTTTGTAGATATATGTTTTTACAATAAAAATTATATCTCTGCCATTAAAAAGATACGCTAGAATTATTTGTAAACACTTTTAGTTCAATCGATTATTGAATCATTCTCTAATTTATTTAAATAAAATAAAACAAAATGAACATTCAATCTCTCACAGAATTACACGATAGAAATAAAAATTTCATGTAATCTATGATTAACTAAACCAATATCGAATACGATATAAGCTTTCTACTCTATAAAATTTGTAAAATAAGATATTTGTAGCTATTTTGAAATTTTAATAAACTATAAAAGATAAACACGCATGTTATCATACTGTTTTCCATAAGGTAAAAACTAAGAAGGGAAACATATCCAACTGTTAATCGCTGACCGAAATCATATTTTGCTCTTGACTAGGACTCATTTCAAAAAGGCCTGGAAGCATTTCTCTCCATAAACTTTTTCAATATGTTATCATCGTTTTATCGGATTATCGGCTTATGACAAGGTATTCATAAAAAAGAAACAAACAAAGAATTTTCATTTTGATATTTGCCCATAAATATATCTCTTAAAAAAAACCATAAAGCTAACTTTTCTTTAATATTCAATAAGTCAAAAAGGAATCTTCTGCTTTGGCTAAAACTTTAAACAATTAGATAAAGCTTGTTGCGTTCTAGAAAAATATGCATATTAAAAAATTGTTAAATCTTTTCTTTCAAATAAAACTTATGAGAAAAACTATCAAAATCAATATACAGCTTTGTACATTTCTTTTTCTATCGAGCAAACTTGCTAAATTTTTAAATAAAACTATCTTTTCCTTCTTTTTTGTTTCTGTTGCTCTATAAACTTGCATGAATGATTTTTAGACTCATTATGTAAAACTACTTTTAAAGACATAGATTACTTCATTTTTGTGCAAACAGTTCTACATAATAAGGTCTAGAAATAAACTGCAAACTCCTAGAGTAAAAGAAATATACAAGAAGAAAAAGATAGTTTTATTCAATAATTGAATAAATTTATTCCATAGAAAAGAACTTATGTCCTTCATATTAATTTGAATAGTTTTTCTCGTAGATTTTATTTCAGAGAAATGATTCGAAACTATTTAAATATACATATCCTTTTAGAACTTAACGAACTCTATCTAATTGAGTAAAAATATTGCAAAACAATTCTGGTTAATTTTTTTTATTACTAACACCTTTGACAACATTGCTGCTATTATAAAATAGATTGAGATTTTTGTTGGAAAACAAAAACAAAGCGTTAAGGAGAAAATAATCTTAGATTACTTGTTAACAACGTATTTATTTTCATTACTTAATTCAGTATTCTTATGTAAACCAATGGAATAATCTGAACTGTCAATATCAATAATTCATAATATTTGGATTTCTTAAAATGAGAAATAACATGATGGCAAACATGTTCATGACGGAAATTTATCATAATTTCTTCTATGAGAGTCTACGATTTAAAAATATCAGATGTCGCATAGGATCTCATTTTGACATTTTTTGGACTTGTGAAGTCAGCTGCCTTTTCTACTCAGGCATTATTCGAGTGACAGTTCAGTTCTTTTTTTCATTATTCATTTAAATATGAAGATCTTTGTTAGAAATAAAATATTTTCTATGTACGACATGTTCTGATATAAGAATTAAAACAATTTGGGATCGTTAGTTTTTACTATAGTGTTCTGCCCTTGAAAAATTCTCAGGACAATCCCTATCATTTTAGGTAACGGAAGAAATGGATTTTTTATAGAATTCGAAAGTGTTGTGTAGGACTCTATTTATCAAACATTAAAATCCAAAAGCCAAATATGAAATTTTTACATAGTAAAACAAAAAGATCCATGAAGGCATATAATCATTTTGGAAGAGAGAAGACACAACTACATCCATCGAGCTATTGTGAAAAGATGATTTGGAATGTATTTTAATGTGTTGTCGAAAAAAATTTACACTGATATATGGATGTTTGATTGTAGGTCGCACAATCTTGATGAAATCTTTTTTAGTGACAGAAAAAGTTAAAATCTCTATTGCTTTGGACATTGAAAGTGTTAAATAAGGTCAAAAAGTCAAATTAGAGCATAAGTAATAATCGTTCATTTATCTTTCTTTAAATTAATAATGCTTCATGAATAGAAAAAAGAGGATTGATGATTATTATTTAAAAAAGAACTGATAGAGTACATGATGTGTTTTTGAGTAAGGTAATCAGTTCGATCATCATTAATAAATAGAACATCGAATGAAAACAAACCTAATGAATACTGTTGTATAAAATAATCACAATGCTATTATTATTCTCAATTTTGCACATAATTTATTACAAATAATATCATTATGAAACCATTAGAAGCGTATTCATACTTTGACAATAGCATTATAGTTTACTTTAAACATTTACTGCTAACAGAGAAGTATGGCAATCCTTGAGGAATATTTTATTAATGCTAATTGAATATAAGTAAAAGCAAAATTGAAAAAATGGCTATTAAATCTTATTTTTGCATGAGATTTATGATGATTATTCACAACTAATTATTCTCAAAAACTGAGTTTCTCATTTTATCTTTTAAATAGACGCATCATCAATTCTATTTCAACTAGGATAACATCAAATGAAATAGTCACTATTCTTAATTATTACGTTATGATAGACAAACACAGAAAATGAAAGTAGTAATGAGAAGTCGCCAAGATAGAATAGTTTTAAACATTCATATTTTTATTGCGCCACTGTGGGCGGCTAGAAAACTATCATTATTATCATCAAACACACTCTGATTCACAAATCCATGGTCTTTGAGAGTGCATCAAGCCAACATCGATTGCATTTAAGTTTTCTTTTGAAATTTTTGGCATTTTTCTTTTTTAGACTTCTTTTTGCTACGATAATTCAGTTGTCGATATTTTTCCATTCATTCATTATTATGATAATCAAAGCTACTTGAGTTTATTAGCATGCAACTATTAGATACTTATCCAACACATTCACTGAATTGGCATATAATATGTTATTATATTTTCTATACATACATGCATTGCTATTTCTATATGTTCATCTTTCATGAACCTAATAATAAGAAGAAATTGTTTCAATTTTTTTAAGCATGAGTTATTTATTTCTAATTCATTTACTTCTAACATTTATACAAAGCGATGTAAAAAAAAAAAACTCATTTTCACTGTTGTTTTAAACACACAATCATCATGAATCATGCATTTTGCGTATCATTATTGATATATATATATATATATATGTATAGAAAAGAATCTAAATATATTGCAAACAAGAGATAGGAATGATTACATATATAAGTGTTGCACAATTATAAAAAAGCAAAGAAAGAAAACCTAATCAGTAGCATGGAATGATTGACTATTAAATGTAAAAATTGCGTTTTTAAAAAAGTTTTTTTTCATACGAATGTAAATTATGTACTCCACCTTCAAGTTGAGCTGATGCTGTACGTTTTTCAACTCTAATAATACCTTTACTACATTCATCATGTAATTGTTTAACTGATTGACAACCAATATCTTGAAGTGATTTTTGTACACCTGTATAAAGGTAACCACCAATAAATCGATGAACACTGCCTTTATCTACGACACTTCCTGCAACACCTTGTGCAACTTTAACATTGTCTGTTTCGGAATAATATCGACTTGCAGCCGATAATTCTTGGCATGCGTTCATTGCGTCAAGACTACCCATACCACGATCTATTTATAAAAAAAAAAAGAGAGCTATCAGCATAATCACCGACGGATTAAAATGTGAAACACACTGTAGTTGCAATTCACAGAGAGATTGTTTTATTCTATCTATTTTAAGATACATTTCTTCACCATCGTTTTAGTTAAGACTTCGGAAATGTAATAATTATGAAGAATGCTCGATAAGGTGGTAGAAGATGAGGGAATTTTCCTCTTAAAGTATCTGACTTTCTGATAATTTTTAACAGCTTTATGGTAGCGTTGGACAGAAATCAAAGTTTGAAACATCATTAGCCTTTCTCTACCAGAAAGAGAAATAAAAATAAGCAGACAAAATATCATTGGGAGATGAATAGGATGATTTCCTTTCCACTCCTCCCTTCATAGTGAAATACTTGAAAGCATGATGTTTTATGGGAACTTGCTGTGCAGTCCAGGAATGTTTGCATTAACCGGGATTAAAAGCAATAGATTAGATAGAAGAACATTTTGACAAATTTGAAAGCTGAATGTGAGTAGATTGTTCATTTTGCTAAACTAGGCATTCAGACGACACTGTAGACAAAAAAAATTGTTTTATTATTGTGTAGAACTCAATCTGGAGTTTCAAGAAACGTACTTGATTTGTCTTTTTTTTTTTTTAGTTTTTTTAAAGAACACGATTTTCAATTTTTAGCCAAATGCTCACCTAAATATACATTGTGCCTCTCCTCAGTCACCACTTCTAACATTTCGATAATGAAAGCACTCCCTAGGAGAATTTTTGGACTTTCTGTCAAATCTTCAGGCCCGATCCTAGCTCAAGAAACTATTGATAATACTGCGTCTATGACGATGGGGAAGGGGTCATATTTCTACCTCACATAGAACAATCTATCAAAATAAAATTATATACATACATTTTTTAAGTCGAACTCCATCTTGATAATAATATTCACCGGGTGCTTCTTGTGTACCAGCTAATAATGAACCCATCATAATACAATCAGCTCCTAATGTTAATGCTTTAACAATATGTCCAACACATGATATTCCACCATCAGCAATAACTGGTACATCAAATTGACGAGCATATTCAGCTACTTTATAAACTGCTGTTGCTTGAGCTCGTCCAACAGCCATAACTTCTTGTGTTATACAAATTGATCCACTACCCATACCAACACGAAGTGCATCAGCACCAGCATCAATTAAATTTTTTGCTTGTGCTTGCGTAACAACATTACCTGCAATAACTTGTATATGTGGATAATTTTTTTTAATATGTTTTATCATATCAATTTGATAGATTGAATTTCCTTGGGATGAATCAAGAACAATAACATCAACACCAACTTGTACAAGAGCTTCAAGACGTTTTTCATCTTCTTTTCGTGTACCTATGGCTGCTCCACATAATAATTGTCGACGATTATCTTTTGATGCTAATGGATAATCACGGTTTTTTTCCAAATCAGTACGAGCAATTAATGAAACGAGATCACCATTTGAATCAACGATGGGTAATTTACCTAAAAAGAATATATTTTAGAAAAAAAATATAAATAAAAATACATATGCAGATTATAGCTTTTACAATCTTCTCTTTCTTCTTTGATCAGAAAGTTTTTCGTCCTTTGCTTATGCTTTTAGTATCTCAATATCATTTCATGACATCACTCTACATGTATATCAAGTGGAAAAGAAGAAATTGTGGATTTAGAGCTCTTTAAGAATTCATAGACTCTCTGGATTTCAAACATCATTGACAGCTTGTCAAACCAAATAGAAACCGATAAAATTGCTTAGAATCCCACAAATCAGTATCGCCTGATACAGTTACCATAACTGTTGAAAATCTAACTTTCCAACATATGAGATATTCAATTTTATTAGACATAGATTATGATATGAAACCTATAGAATTATTCATGGAGCTATACGATCTCGTCAAGTGTTAGGCAGCTATACTCGATTCCGCAAGTACTGAATTGTATAGCGTTCTTTCAATCCTAATGTAATCTACTGTTGTTCTTTGGGTTATATACTGGATTCAAGGATTTGATGAGCAAACCCACATTTTTTATCATCTTTGCAAAAAACTCTTTAACGAAAGAGTTAAGAGAATATTTGTTTTTCTTTTTGTTTTGTAGAATAATAAAAATGCTAAGTAATCCATTAAATTTATGAAATGGCATGACCTGCTCTAAGTATTAATAAACGAACATGATATTCATCACAGAAATACGTTGAATCGTTGGTTTTTTAATTACGATGCTTTTTCTTTGACTCAAAAAAATGAAGATTTTTTTGTATATTAGCTGTTTTGCTTCATTCTAACAAAACACGAGCAGGTGGTTTGTTTTATTTAAAATAAAAAGAATGGAGGATATCACATAGCACTTAAAAACTATTTAGAATGTCAAACATCTGCCGAAAAGAATCTCATTAATAAAAAAGAATTCCACTGAATTAAGATGATTCCAATAATATTCATGTCACATATTTCATGATACAACTAATTGTACATCGACAATAGATTGATGATCGAGGACACTCTTTCCATTTCCGAGATTTCTGGCTAATAGTTCATCAGAAAAATTTGAAATATTCAATGGAAATGAATCTTGATAAGTAGACCAAAAGTTGTGCTAGACTCAAATTTTATCAATGCCGTCTTCTATGAGAGTTTTGGATCACAATGGTGAAAAATGGTCCTTCGAGATACTATGACTGATTAAGCTGAAAATGTTTTTTTTTAGATACTAGACATTGTTTGCGATCGGTATCTTTGTATTTTTTGTCCTTCGAATCAATATCGAAGGTACCCTAAAAAACGCATGTTGTGTTTTGAATAAAGTTTTTCTCATAAGATATATCAAAAATCAGTAGAACAATAGTTTTTGAAACCAAACACGAATACTCAACCCAGACAGTATAAAATGTATGTGAAAAAACTTTCAGTTCGATCGAACATACTAATTCGGAAAAAAAACGATTCGCTGTTTTTGATACGTTAATTTGATTTTTTTTTAACGTTTAAAGACAAATTTCGGATCCCAAAATGCTCTTAGTAAATAGATACTACTTCAGATTATATACAATGGTTACAGACATTTTAGGCCATCAAAGGAGATATCCTTTATTATTGGTTATCGAGGACTTAATTATACAAAAAAGAAATAGCTTTTTTTTTCTTTTAGATTTCTTGTTTAATTAAAAAATAATTTCATAAATTAGACATGAAATCTTGACCCACCTTTTTTACTTCGTTGTAAAATATGATAAGCATCTTTAAGTGTAAGATCATTTTTAGCGGTAATAAGTTCTTCAATTGGTGTCATTACTTGACTAACAGGAATAGTTGCTAATTGATCTTTAGTTAAAAAATCAATATCACGAAATGTGACTAAGCCTAATAATTTGCTATTAATTTTTCCATTTGCTGTTACCGGAATACCTTTTCATAGTAGTAAAATTAAATCAAATTTAGAAACAAAATAAACAAAAATGTCTTTTTTACCAGAGAATCCATGTAATTTTTTAATTGCATAAACATCTGCAACTGTATTAGTTGGTGCCAGCGTCAATGGATCAGTGATAAAACCTTGTTCATATCGTTTAACTCGTCTTACTTCACTTGCTTGATAATCAACTGAACAATTATGATGAATTATTCCAATTCCACCATTTAATGCTATTGCAACTAAAATAAACGTATTCTGTTGTGTTTTTTTTTTTTTAAATTCTAATTTTATAAATCTTACTAGCCATTACTGATTCTGTAACAGTATCCATTGGACTAGATACAAATGGTGTTTTAATAGTAATTGATTTTGTAAGTTTAGATTGAAGTAAAACATTATCCGATGGAAAACTAATAAAACCAGGTAGAATAATAAAATCATTATATGTTAAACCATCATTATTTTTAAATAATTGTTTGACTGTTAAGCCATCGGACGATGAATCATGATTATCGTGTTGAGTATTACCATTTTGGAGCATGATGGTATGTTTCTCAATAATTGTATTCTATTCTATAAAATGAAGTTAATGATATTAATATAAAAGAAAGAACGTGATAAAATGTTAGCTTTAACGTTGATTGTAGCTCGAACTATTTTCTTATGATTGGTGGATAATCATTAAACAAATGAAATAAAAGAAAGAAGAAACGTCATCAACATTTGTTTTTCGAAAATCTTTCGTTTGAAATTCAAATTATCATATTTTCGTAATTTAAAGAAAAACAAATCCAATTAATATTTTTGTTTTATATAAAAGACTCTTTCATCAATATTGCAAAACTAATGATCATGAAATGAAACATTTAGTTTTGAAAATTTTTTCATGAGAACCAACTTTAAAATTTATTAGTGTACTCATCTGTTTTGATATTTTTCTATGCACATGTATTTTTTGTTCTATGAATGTATTAAATGTTTTGATGTGGCATTCAACAAATATATAAGAGATATTTATGGAATTATCAGATGAAATTATATCAGATGAAATTACTTGGCATATCATACGAGAACAAGATATTTAGAAAATTCTGAATTTATTTATAAATGAAAATCTCTGATCTAATAACTATAACGTTCGCACGATTGTTATCGTTGAAATTATTCCATTTATTTCAAATGATTCTTACATTAATAATAGTATAAATTTGTATTATTGACTATTCATTTTTGAGCAATTGCAAATATTGAATTGTTTGATATTCGTTATTTCTTTTATAACGTCTATTAAGCTTTTATTTAAATAATATCTTGCGAAGAATAGTATTTACTTCTGCTAATATTTATTCGAACGCTCGTATAACATTTCATAATTGAATCAGTAACAACTATTTTCTGTTTTTCAATAGGACGTTTCATTTTTCTTACAAAATTTCACTAAAACGAAAACAAATTTTTAATGAACTTTGGCTTTTCTTTACGGTATCCGAGATAATTAAAACGAAAACACTGTGACAGCTTAGATATCAATTGTTTTTTTTTTCGAATTAAAAGATAATTGAATGAAAGAAGCTGGGGATTCAGCTGTAAGAACGAACGATTCTAGACTATGATCAACGTCGGGTATATTTGTACCAACAGAATATTGATAATTATTCGTATAAGTCTGATAGTAAGAGTCCAATGGATGTCTCTTTTCAAAAAAGATATTTTCCTTGTTGATCTACGAGTTGAAACAAAGCGTTTCGAATTTAGAAGAAGAAAAAGCAAAAAGACATATATGTCAATAGGAAAGATCGATAGTTATAGACCAGATTTGCACTTCAACCGCATGCAACTTTATTCAAGATATTTTAGATTATTCAGCCACACTGTCGACTTTTTCAAGGTACCCAATAGCTAGTTAACTCACCATCGTAGTTTTAAAGAACTTTCTTTTAATCAGAAACGTTAGTTTCAATCAATTTTAGTCCTTTGACTTGTACAAGTGAATATATGCAGTTGACAAATCGCTATTGAATCGAGTATATAATCGAAAGATAGATCTTAATGAGTTATTAAACACTCCAGAATAGTTTGGTCTTTCAGGCTTCCTGAGCCGAGATATACATTTATTACTATTAGCTATGCTACTGTAAGATGCGAGAAATTCAAAATCTAAGAACAAACTTATTTTAGTTCTTTTTATGTGGATAGAGCTCATCGAAGGACATAGAAAAAATAATATGTTAGAGGGTTGATAGATGATTTTCTCTAAAGAAAATTCAAAATATTGAGTTTTCCAAAAACATGCAAATGCATGACGTCTTAAATATTATACTGAATCTTCGCGTTTATTACTGTTTCAAAAATTCAAAAACTAAGGTTTTCTAATTATCCACGTAAAACTCTGTATAAAGTACCGGATTAACCGTTTGTGTGGTCTAAAATTAGCTGCGCCCTCTCAAAACATGAGTAGAATCCCGAAAGGACTTTCTGTATACGTTGCAAAGCAATCAAGAACTTTTGTATGCATGATAAAAGAAGTTATTTTTAGTGAATTACAGTTAGTATATCAATGGAAAAAAAAGTTATGTATTTGTTTAAAAAAATAATAAACCATTGCTTGAAAAATCATGTTTGTCAGTATCAGTAGTAAAATAATTAAAAGTGGATTCATGTTCGAACATTTTGATCATCAAAATTTTGTTTTGAAATGATACGTATGTGACCTTCAAAATCGACATAAAAACGTAAGTCGAATAACATAGGTTGCATTACAAAATATTTTCATCAGATTTCTTTCCAAGCGCACACTCGAAGGAAATCATGTCGTCTAAACCGTAGGAAAAATTGGAATTGAGTTTCGATGAAAAGTATTTTGTACTAAAATCTCTGTTATTCGATTCAGTTTTTTATGCTGATCTTGAATACCACGTGCATATCATTGCAAAATAAAATTTGGATGATCAAAATGTTCACATATGAGCCCATTTTTAATTATTTTATTATTGATACCGAAAAACATGATTTTTCAAGCAATGGATCATTATTTTTTTTTTAAACAAATACATAACTGTTTTTCCATTGGTATACTAATTATTATTCACTAAAAATAAACTTTTCATCATTCATACAAAAGTTCTTGATTGGTTTCCAATGTACACAGAAAGTTCTTTCGGGAATCTATTCATGTTTTCAGAGAGCATAGCACATTTTAGACCACAAAAACAGCTAATCCAATATTTTATACATTGTTTACATTGAGAATTACAAAAACTTAGTTTTGGAATTATTGCAATGGTAATAAACACAAAGATTTGACATAATATTTATAACTTCATCCATTTTTGATGATTTTAAACAACTGATTATTTTGAATTTTCTGCAGCGAAAACTAAATTTCGAGCCTCTAACACACTATTGTCACAAAAGTACATTTTTTGCAAAACTTATGTGAAAAATTTCTGCATCCCTCCGAAAGCTTTCCATAGAAAATCGTTTTCTCGAAATGCTCATATCTCCGTACAGGGATTAAAAAAAATTTTTTTTTGTGATTTCTGAGGAATTTTTACGGAAGTTAATAGAAATTCAAGGACAAATTTATACTGAATAGAATTTATTTCATATAATCAAACCTTGCTAATAATTTTGCATTAAACTCGAATATACTTTCTATCGACGAGGAGTCATTTTTGGTATTTTTCAACGAGGCTCCGCAGATTATTCTCAGAGATCCTAGGTGAGTTTTTAGATAACCCTATAGTACTCAATGTACACTCTGGAACCACATAAGCCTGGCTTCACTCCATTGCATAGCTGGGAGAGAGAACCCTCCAAAAACTGAGTTTTTAGTAAAAATCATGGTTTTGTGAGAAGTTTTCTGAGCCATAGAAACTAGCTAGAGAGTTGCATTTCCGTCCAGAGTAGCGAATCAATGGGATCTCTCTAACGTGATTCATCAATGAGATATGTATACGCAGAAAGCCTCGAAAACAATGGTTTTTCGTATACCTAATATTACTAATCAATTCATCCATAGTTTACTGTTATGAATTTATTTTTTTTACGATGATACGATGAGTATATCTACCTAAGTTGTGTTTACATTAAAAGTTTCAAGGTATGTACTTTTCTGACAATAGTGCTCTCAGAAAAATTTCAATATCTCTGAAATGGAACAATATTTTTCCGAACGGCTTGCTTCAAAACTGCGTAGAACTTTTCCCCCCTACTACAACTCTTAAATTGAGCAAAATCTGACGAGCTCGATTGAGCAAGTTCTATGGCAGATTATGTGAACTAGCTCAACAAGTATAATAGTACAATAAGATTCTTAACAGTAATAAGCGCATATCTCGACTTAGAAGCGTAGAAAAACTAAACTATTCTAAAGTGTTTCATAAATCATTGAAGTCTACCTTTTGAGTATAGACTCAATCCAAAAGCGATTGAACACTTGGATCTGTTCCCTAGTCAAACAAAATACTACTTCAGCGGTCATAGCGAGATGAATTTCGATAGGAAGTCTGAAAATTTCTGTCTCGAGTCAACATGGTAAAGTTTGGATCCTATTATCTCAAAATGACTCCAAAAAGATCTGAAACCACCTGAAGCTGAATCGGATTTGGAGAATATATGATTAACTGACTGTTTCTTATTGCGAGATTTTGTTATCCAGTGTAAAATGTATATTGATGTAAGAATTATTGTCGCTATGACTGATATAAAAGGCTTCGGTTGTAGGCTTCCGCTTATCGTACACTTTCACACGTACACGCATCCTCACATCCACATCCACATTCATACCAACACTTGCCTAATACTCTTTTCGTCTATTCTAGCTCACTTCTTGATCAATTATGTCAGCAATCCTTCGGATCAACCAGGAACCCATCCTACAAAAATGATCGAAAAACTATTGGTTTCCGCCAATTTCAAGTTACTTCTATCGCAGTTCTGACTGAGACTCGTCAATCAGACTAAAATTCTAATAGCATCGGACAGAATGAAGATATTTGGTAACTGGATGTGAGGTTATCATTGGAAAGGAATTCTGTTTAGAAATCCTGAGCAAAACATTTGAGCGTTCACTAAATGTGTGAGAGTGATCAAGATGTGTCCCGAAGTACCAACGTTGGTACCCGCTATTCGTTGGATGCTTGAAGTTCGGTTGTAGTTTACGTCAGTCAGCTGGATGGTAGCAACTTAATACCGTTGCTATCTAGAAAAGTAATTGTTCGTTTTGTTGTCTCAATTAAACTTATTGGATAATTTCAGTTTGAATTCGTATCTCAAAATAGGTTTATTTTCTACGCTGAATATTAAAGGTTCTGATTCGAATTTGACTTAGAATCGAAATTTATTTTCACTTTTTGTTCGTGAAAAATAAACTTTCAAATCACAAGCTCATGCGTCTTTCCATTTATATGTGAAGCCGAATTAGACAGCTGTCCATTCTTATCGTGGATTTATATGGTTGGGCTATCTGCGCATATCCGATTTTTTTATTGCTCTAGTCCAATTACGAAGTTTTGAATAAAGATGCCAAAATATATTTTCCACTGCACGATGGGCGTTTTCATAGTCTGTAGTGGTAACATGGGTTCGACTCTCCTTGCGCTTGTCTGCGAATCCCTTTGGTGATCTGCTTTCCGTAGTCAAATTCCATTTCATGCACATACGCATTATAAGTTTTAATTGCTTGAAGTGTATCCCGTAAAATTTCAGTATATAGACTTTTATAATCGCGCGTTCCTGAATCCCAAGCAGAATAATTATCTTATAACTCCGTCATGTGCCTTGCGGAGTATTCTACAAGAAATATTTTTAGAATGTCATAAAGTATAGCATTTCCGTTGTAGTATGGATCATTGAAGCTGATCTGAACGACCATATTGGCAATAGTTGTCGCATCGGCACCTGGTATTGTGTTGGAGAAATCATCGAGAGTTGAATCGTTGGCTAGTAAACGTCGTGTCAATGACTTGGAGTCTACATTTTCGTTTCTTAACTCAAAAAATCTTACAATAATATCGTGATGAATATTAAGAACATCACTGTTGATCACATGCTCCCCTTGCTCACTACGTTTTTTTATTCGTTGGGTTACGCTTCTCCGCAGCTGTCTTCTCCTTTATATGTTGCACTATATCCTTCAAGAGCTGTTGAAATGTTGATTTTTTGTAGGGGCCAGTTCTTGCGATAATGTGGTTTATCTCTGTTGGATTGAATGATGCTGCTGCCATGTTGCGGTTTTCTAAAGAACAGATAACTACATACATTGATGACACGCTCACAATAAGAGTTAATCACTACAATAATCTTCTACTATATTTTAGAATCTGAGTAATCTAGTTTCCTCAGTTTCATTTATAGGTTTGCAATAGATCGAGGAAAATGTAAATTGGATTATGGCTCACAGTATGGGGGTGTGTGCGAACGACGAGAAAACACAATCTAGGATCCAGCAACATGCCCACGCACACACAATCGTTTAATCAAGACTGAGACCAGTACTAAGAAAAAATGATTTTATACATTTCTAACTAAGAATGGTCAACCCAATCTAATTGTTTGTTCCTGACTTTGGTACATGCCTTACCACACTACCTCAACATTTCTGAAGGAAAAGAAAATCAAAAATGGGGAAGGGGGGGACACAAGTTGATCCTGTTTGTCTCGTCATATGATTCCTATGCTCCTTTTCGTTGAAAACTCTATACTCGTCAGAGAGAGAGCAACGATTGAGGCATAGATTACGAAAAGAGAAAATGAAAGAAGAACAGAAAAAAAAATGAGACTTTCATCAATATTTACCTGCAAAAGAAAAAAAGACATTGAAATGAACGTTGAACTAGGCTTTGGTGTCCCAATTTATATTTTTCACTCTATTCCTTTTCAATGCAGCTTCTGTTGCTGTCATAGAGAGTATGACTACTGGGTAAAACACCAGAAAAACAAAAATATTTTACAACGAAAAACAGTTGACTAATCATTGGTCCCAATCTATACTCATGACAAAAAAAAATTAATCAGGAAAATTTTTCGCTTAACTGTTTCTCTCTCAAATATCCCTGCAATCATAACTCGGTAAGAATAACATTTTCAAGAAACGTGAGACGATCCATTCTATTGATATGACGGAGTACAACGGTCGAAAGAAAAACGCCGACAAAGGAATATCGAAGATGAAAATATCAAGGTTTTAGAACATCAAAATGTAAAAATATTGAAATGTAGAAACGTTGAGATGTTAAAATCTCAGCTAAAAGAAGTAAGAATATATTATTGTTGCAAAGTAGAATGTGGGTGGATGTAGATGTGGTTGTGAGTATGAGTATGGATGTAGAACTCTTTGTCTGTGTAGGTGTTGCTAACTTCACTTTAGCTACATCTATCAACAACAAAAACAAGTACCACATAAGACACCCACATTCACACTGACACGCACACTCAAACCTGACGCTCGCTATTCATAATGGAATCAACAGCCGACATCAGCATCGCTAGCCACACCTGCACCCGTTCAGCATTATAGAGAATTACATTTCTCGCCATCTATAGTTGATACGATAGACAAAAATTTTGGCTTGAAACTTTTCCTAAGTCGACAATGAGATAGTGCATACCGATATTTCACTTCGGTACATATTCAATTCAAATACGAAAAAGAAATTATCATTCTCTTTTATTTTAGAGTGTGGGTATTCATGTTACATACATTCACACTCTAAATTATTCAAAAAAATATTTTCAAATGATAGGTTTTGGGAACTCACAAAGCAGATGAATGTTGTTTTTTGTTTATTCGTGTTATTCTGATTGAAAGTCAGTATTTACGCAGATTGTTTGAAGAGCTTCATACACATTCGCCTCATTTTCATCAGTTAAACAAAAAATAAAAGGAATAAAACAGTAATAATGATTTCAATTTGGATTTGAAGATTATTGGTTTCTTTCAACTTAAATATTCCTAATGAAAGTGACTATATTGTAATCAACGACGTATATATTTCTAACAATGATGAAACCAAATGCAAAGAAAGTAAACAAGACGTTTGGAAAAAACCATAGACATTTTCACGAATATGTATTTCTATTTAAGCTGTGAGCAGTGTAAAAATAACTTATATCCGAGATATATGTACTTGAATAAGTTGTACATTTCATTTTTATATTTTTTTTTATATTTTCGGAGTTCATCAAATCGAAAGTCTATATCACTTCCGTTTTTCGGTAAACTATGAGCATCTCGTCGGTTGAAAAAGAACGTCAGGTGAAGGGAAAAATAGATTCACTAGAAAATGTTTCTTTTCCTTTTGCAGACATCTCTTTGTGATCATATATGATGAGGTTTAGAACCTGATTTCGTTCCAAAATATAGTGGATTAAAGAAAAAGTAATCTGAATACGGTCTTTTTCAGGATAAAATATATTTAAAGTATTTTTCATTATTGCAATTAGTCGGTTTCATGTTATCGAAAATGATTGATTATAAAAATAAATTCTTTCTTATATGATTTCAATAGTGGAACAAAGATGATGAACGTGAACATCGATGGAGAAGCTGAAATGCAATAATCAATAAGGTTGAACCAAAAATCCAAAGTTGATTTCACATATCTACATAACAATTGAAATGATCAAACCTGTGAACATGAGAACATATGAATGAAAGACCTACATTTACAACGGCTATATAGCTAGAAGTGGTTTCAAATTAGAGCCAATGCTTGTGTGCAGGTTTCATTTACAGAGAATTTCGAAATTTGCTTCTATTCATTTTCTATGATTAAATGAGTAAATATGGTAGCGAATTAAGCAAAAGAATAAGTCCGCACAAGACACTAAATATCGCTTTGCTCAACATAGAAATCAATTATAAAAAAACTTGATCAGGCACAAATATAATTTCATTTAGACTTTTAAAACAAAAAAGAGCAATCGATTATATCTTGAACCCGATAAAAAGAGTTTCGATTTTTCTGATTGAAAACCATGTTATGAGAAGAAAAGTAAATGTTTTTAGACATGGATCTTTTCATTCAAATTCAGAAAAAAAAACATGAAAATAATATATTCATAATATTTTGAAGTCGAATTTTGAAAAGCACGCTACACATGACGTAAGCTAGCATCAGCAGTGGTTAAACTGTGTAAGACCGTTTATTCAAACGCTAATACAAATAAAAAAATCAATTTTCCTTAAACTAAAAACCTGTTAAAAACCCATGAAAATTTCTTGACGGTAGTACGCTGGAAATTTCTTTCGGAAGTCTATTAAAATGTGGTTTTTTTCGAAAATTCATATCTGTGTTGACAGAGACAATTTTGCTGTTTCTTTCTATGAGAAAAGAAAGGATTTTGCGGAGAGAATGGCCCATTAAGATATTAAAAATAATTATTAAAACATCTAATTATGTTTCTAGAAATTTAGTACTACGTAATTCTTCAGTACTTTATCAAATTGATAAACTCAATTAATAAAATAGTTCTCTATTATTGTATTACGTGCTGTAATCAAAATGATAATTTTTTAAAATTAAAGTTGGCTCGGGAACTATTTTTACCAAATGTGTCTTTAATCACGGTTACTAGGTGAAATATTCCCTAAAGCAAAACTTTAATTAACTCTATCCTATAGACTTTTTTGTTGTATAAATTATTATTTCTCGATATGATTGAAGTCGCATGGGAAAAAAATTGTATTTACATCTGTACATAAATTTTTTTCATGTCTATTTAATTAACTTCTCAATAAGTCTGATTCTATTGTCAAGTCTATAATTAAAATCCATTTGAATGTTCGATTAGCATCTAGTAGGACAAGGATAAAATGATAATCAATGAGTCTAAAATTTGACATTTCATTAGAAGTGAGATGAGAGAAAATAATTATTCTTTTAGAATATATGCTTCAACATACTTGTTGTAAAAACTTAAGGCTGTAACTCATTTTTCATCATATTGCTTTTTTAATTCAGAAATAAAAACTGCAATTAGGTCTTTCAATGTCACTCAATGTCTTGAAAAGGAAACAATCCAGGAATATGACAGCCGGTTATTTCATTGTGAATATAGAGTGACATCATAGCTAGTAGTTTCCGGAATAGTATAATGTTTCACTTCTTGAAGTTTTTTCATTGAAATGAATAAAAATAGTTTTTATTTGATCTTTCTCTAAAATAACTTATATGCAATGGAACAAACTAACGAAGCTAATTATAAATATCGAAGGTGATACATAAGTTTAGAAAAAAAAAATACACATAATGAAACAATGCATCGTTTGTACAAACGAAACCTTCTTTTTATCTATAAAGAATGATGATACGTCAGCATATAACAGTCGTTTTATTTTTATTTCGAGTTATTGTTGATAAAAAGAAATTTCTGACTGTAGGCTAAAATCAACACTTAAGTAGAAATCTCTTTCAGAATCAACATTTACATTTGATGCTTATATAAAAATCATAACTTGTTCCATAGTCACCACATTTTCTTTTAGCTAATTTATGTTATATATAGAAAAATAGCCAGTATATGAGTTTCTATTATCAATAATTAATAATGAAGTGATGACAGCAAATGCGAATAAGAAGAACTAAAACAAAGTATACAGTTAATTAGTTGAAATGAGGTAATTTGAAACGACAGTTGGTATATTAGAAAACTCTTTTACTAATAACGGGGAATCTTTTTATTGGTTGTTCAATGTTACCAATGATTTTTTCGTCCTCAGCTGTATATAAGATCTTTTTTTAACAGAAAACAATTATCATTCGCTTCGGTCAGATAAATTTATTCAAAAAAACACACTATATATCAATATCATTAGAAAAAATGCACGTAATTGAGGATGAAATCGAAAGATTTAATGATGAAAATAATGATAATAAAAATCTTCATACAAGAATTACATCATCCGAACAAGATTTTTCTTTTTTAAATATATCATTACAAATCAAACGTTCGGTTCATTATGATACTGATTCAATAACTAATCATGAATATCAACCGTTAAGACTTATTTCTGGAATAGAACAATCATCAATTGATTATGTTCTTCGTCGACGATACATTGCACATTGGGGTTTACCAGGTAGGAAAAACAACAATTACTGTAAAAGATGACTTACATTTATGAAAGGAAAAAAAGTTAGTGTTCTTTTAATTTGCATAGAGTGGCTTGGTGATAATCATTTTTTATTACAGAAACATCGACCACCAACCAATTCTGTTCGCGAATGTCTGATCTCAATTGCATCAATACATAGTGAAACTATTAATATTTGGACACATTTAATTGGTACATTCTGTATTTCTGTAACATATATACTTTTTTTTCTTGATAATTATCAACAAATGGACATATTTGATATTATATCATTTAGTATTTTCTTTATATCAGCTATATTATGTTTAACATTTTCAACTTTATTACATATATTTATTAACTATTCACCAAGTGTCTTAGTTACTGTTTCTAAACTTGATTATATGGGTAGGTTAACAAGACAAAGTTTGTATTGTTTTTTATTTTTGTTTTATGCTATGTAATAATAGGAAAAAAAACTTTTGCTTAACGGTTAAATAAAAATGTTATGATAGATGTATGAATGAGAGGATTTGCATGTATTGCCTTAGGTTAAAAAAAAATACTTTGGATCAATTGTTTCTAATAGACGATTTTTTTGTTTCTGATAAACTTAAGACGACAATTCATGCGGAGTTTAGATAGCCTTATGATCTTTCACAATTTCTTATGAAGATTGATAGTCATACTAGTTGATGTGTTAAATGATTTGAAAATAGAATAAACTTGATGAATGACAAGAAAGATAAAAATAGTTGCTTTCATGTCTTTCTAATCGAGTTTTTAAATAGGAAGATCTCATGAGCTAAATTCGAAAACAAACAGAATTCGAATCAAGTTTAGAATGAATTCTTACTCACGCCTATTCGATAGTCTTCACAATGTCATTAATGTTCTGTATGATTCTTTACAGATCTTCAATGAAAAATAGAATAGATGTTTTTTGAATTGAACTTTCACCGTAAATCTAAAAAGTCTAATCGACTGCAAATCAAAACAAGTCAGACTCTTTATATTCTATAACCTCATTTTGAGGGATTCGTTTTTGCATATTAATGAAACTATTTTTGTTTGTAATTAATAGCAACTTGAATCACTTTAGAACACATGAGTCAAAAGCTATGAGTTATTATCAAAATTTTGTGCATTTAGAAATTTAATTTCAGGTTTTGTTCTCCGAGTAGTGAAATAGTCTTTGAAAATCCAAAAAAAAGATTGTTCAGACGGAGAATATTGGTATATTCATCATTACAATCCCCTAGTAAAAGTGAGGATTTTTATTTATTTATCAATGTGTAGAGTAGAAGCGATCCTATAAAATGCATTATTCGAAGCCTTTTTTTTTTGTCTTTCGATAAAGCACTTCAATGTTCATTTTTTCTAAATATTTATTGTTAAAAAATCGACGATCGTTTTACGTTGAAAGGAGCTCTTGAAAAAATACTTCAGCAAAATCTATGGCTTAAGTCAGTATCAAATTTTGTAGGCAAGTGTCTGCTCTAGAAAACGACCAACTCCGGCATTGTTTAGCATGTTCAATAAAGAACTTATTAGATAAACGAAAAAACTGTTAGTTTATCATTAAATATAATTTTTCAGATCTTTCAAAAACTTCTCTCATTACTCTTAAACAAAGATAGGCAGAACATTTCTAAGATCATATTCAAATTCTCATCTCGATCAATGCTGAAATACTTTCAGGCAGGTCAAACTGAACAAATATGTTCACCGGAAACGTTATCCCATAAGCTCCAATGAAACTAATCTTTTTAAGCTTTTCAAAGATTACTGTACTGTTTTCGAACAAAAACTGACGAGAATACTTTTTCAACTATCTCTTGTTATTTCAAATTTTGATCTGAAACTTCGTATATATCGAAAGCTCAACTAGATTAGCTTGTACGGAGTTCTCTATATGCATCAAGTTTTAGATCAAAATTTGACTTTTGCAAAAACTTGTGGCTCCTAGAAAATATACATATAAAAAACTCGATAGTTTTGTCAAATATTAATAGAAACGCAAATCATTTTAGAGTTTTTATTAAAACGTTATGTAGTATCTATAGGCAAAATACCAATGAAATCGAAAGAGAAAAGCTGAAGAGTTTTCTTTGTACAACAAAATTTCTCTACTCGTATTCGAAAACAACATGAAATTCTGGTTCTAACTCATAAGTTTTGACTCGTAGGGAAACACTTTCTGATGGCTAAAAAATGAACAATCATAATGTCTAAAAACTTTTCGATCACCTTTCATCATAGAAATTTCTTTAGCTAGATGTATATTGTTTTATCTAGGTATCAATATATTAATATTTGGTTCAATGATACCTGTTATACATTATTTATTTTATTGTTATTTTCAATTGAAAACTATATACATTAGTATACTTTTTGTGCTTTCAATTGCATCAATAATTGGTACAAGTAGTGCTGCATGTTCAAAGCCACGTTGTCGTCCATTTAAAGCTATTTTATTTATTGCTTTAGGTCTTTATGGTATAAATAAGATTATTTTTTTTTTTGTTGTTGTTTTTAAACGTTCTTTTGTTTTTATTTGTCTGCAAGGTGTGGTTCCAGCAACACATGCTTGTATTCTTCATGGTTTATCACGTATGTTTGAAATGGGTTTTTTATATTTATGTATTATGGCTGTGACATACATTGCTGGTGGTATTATTTATGCAATTCGAATACCAGAACGATATTTTCCCGGTAAGAAAAAAAAATACGGGATATCTATTCATCAGTTGTTTTTTTTAACATAATAGGTCGTTTTGATGTTGTTGGTCAGAGTCATCAAATTTTACATATTTCTGTAATAGCAGCTGTTTATTTACATTTTTATGGTATTTGTTGTTTATTTCATAATATAATTCGAACAGAACAATGTATTATGCCAATAAAATTAAAACTTGGTATAACTGATTTATCTATCTCTTCTTAAAAATTGATCGATGGAAAAGATAATATTTTCGTGATTTTATTTTATCATCTAGACATTTTCTTTTTCTGTCTGTCAATCTCTTTTATTTGTATTATTCTTTGCAATCTAATTATGTGAAATTATTGAGTTTTAATAAGATTATCCTTTAATAAACTATCATCCGCTACAAGGATATAGATTTTTATTGTGTAAATGATTACAATACTATTAGCTACGTATAGATCTTGTTGATCCAACTATTCAATATTATTCTCTGTTAAATTATGAAATAAAAATGTTTGGATATTATATTCTTAGTTTTTAGAAAAAGAAATTAAGAGTAATAGAGAGAGAATAATTGCCAATTATACAACAGAATATTTTCTCATACACGTGATAGATATTTTCGACAACATCTCTTCTTCATCACAGATCGTGACAGCTCTTGTTGATGTACAACCAGAGACTTTATATAAAAAATGTCTCGTTATAATATATGAACTACGTCCTTATTGTATTTGTTGAAGACTAAGTAAATGAATAGTGAAGAACTGTGTCCCAATTTAGATAGAAAAAAAAACAATATTCATGTGCTTAACAATAGCAGAAAGATCGTGTTTCACAAAACAGAACGTTATTGAAAGATAATGAAAAATTTTAGAATGTAATGAGACTT